>BMAO01031011.1:0-24160 GCA_019973975.1 Trichonephila clavata
AACTTATAAAAAGCTGTACATTTATCTTCAGAGTTACTTTTCAGATTTTTTTCCTAATTATAAATGTGCATAATTCTGAAGATGCTTATCAAATAAGGTCCATTACAAATTTATCAACTTCCATCCACTCAAATATTGACAAATTTGTAGAGTAGTGCTGAGTGCCACTGAGAATTGTACTGTGTGCCACATGTTGCCGATCCTTTGTGTATAGTGTTTTATGAGGAGGGACAATACTGAAGGTGGTATTTCAAGATTCATAACTTTATAAATTTTTTCACCTTATATTTAATTCAAAATTTTGCTTCATTTTCAAGTTTGCTGAACTTTTCTCCTTTTATCCACATTCACATTAAATAAATCTTTATTAAAGAGTATTTTGAAAACTCTTGAAATATTTATTTTTATTCCAGCTGTTTTGTATTGTAATATAATAATTTGTTTGTCATATTCTTTTTAAGTAATTCTTCCAGTAATGCTGAACTGATTTTTGCCTTTTTATGGAAATATAATTGTACAGTAAAATACAGTTTTTATAATTAAAAAAAAATCAAACAAATACAGTATTTTAGATTATTAAATTATTTACCCTAATTTTTGTTACATTTTATTTTTTATTATTTATAATAACTTATGTTTAGCCTCATTGTTCTGGTATTTTATCTAAGGATGAATTAAAGAAAGCCAATGAGAAGGTAATTTTGTTTCCCTTTCTTAAACAAAAATTCCCCCTTTCAAATTTGTTTTTAAATTATGCATTTGGGAAAATTATGTAAAATCTTAATGTAGATATTTGTTCTTGTGTCTTATCAGTGATATTTAGTGGCTTATTTCAAATTGAAACACAAGCATGTTAATTTTGAGAATATGTGTCTGATTGTCTTAAGGAAAGCTGCATACTAAAGTTGTGTACTTAAGTGCACAACTTTCATGTGATTCTAAATATCCTTAACTTACAAACATGAATGTAAAAATTCAATAGTGTATTAAATGTTTAGAATATTGTCACATGCTCTAATATTAAACTTTATTATATGTGTACAGAAATTATATCAGGAAGTATATTTGTACATTAAAGTTAAGTACAGAAAAATTGAAATTTCTTGAAATGAGTTCTTATTTTATTTGTAATATCAATTTGATAACAGCTCAGTGGAATCAAAGCTGATCATATATCATATTTGGAGGTATAAATGTTAGATGCAAATAATTTTATGTTGATATAATAATTCTAAAGAATGAATTGTAATGTTTTTTTTTATTTTATGTTTATAAATTATTTACTTTCAATTACTGACTGTCAGTATAATTTGTATGTATAAAATGCTTAGAATTAAAAAATGTTCTTGTAAAATGTTGTGAGCAATAAAGGTTTATAATATTCAGTCATATTTATCATATGTAAAATATGGTCAAACATGCTTTCTCCTCGACTTTAGATCCATGCAGTTTATGATTATTCATTTATGTTCTATCTTTTTACTATAAAAAATTTCAATGTATGTACTTACTTTTTTACTACATAATTTCTCTTACAATTTTAATAACAGTTGCATAAATTACAATCCATATTATTTATTTTTCTTAATGCTTATAATAATTACATTCTTATAGATTGAACTTTCATGTTTTATGTACAATATTTTAAAACCTTTTTTAATGAAAATAGGGTTGAGAAATATAAATGACTACTGAATTCAGTTGTAGGTCGAGGGAAACACTGCAGTATTATTAGTTTTATCTTTTCTTGTGTAGTTATAAAGTTTATTTTTGAACCATACAGATTATTATAAATAAAATTATTTATATTTTTTTCAGATTATATAAAAAATACTTTTCTCTCCTTTTAAATTAGAATTGTCATTTTCATTTCAGTTAAAGCAAGCAATGGAACATATGGAATCAGATTATATTAAATGGCTAGATATTGCTCAGTGTCAACTGGAGGAACTTGGACTTAACTTACAAAGTGCTGAACAAGAGTTGTTGCAATATAAAAATGAACTTGAAACTTTAAGAACAGTCCATTCGAGTTTAGACAAAAGATATTCTAAAGCAAAACAATACATTAAAGAATTTCAACGAAGGTAAAGTTTTGAACATTTTTTAAATGCTTCATGAAATTTTTATCTATGTAATCCTGTTTATATATGCTTATAATAAACAAACATATTATCAAAAGAGTAATTATCTCCAAATCCTGTAAAAAAAGGTTTATTATGTGGAAAATTTGTTAGAGATTCATCTTTTAATATACAATTCGACCTCTATTTAACAAGGCGCTAAATCCTTGAAAAAAAGTTCATTAGGTTGAAAATTCGTTAAATAGATTGTTTCATTTACTTTAGAAACCACATAAAACAAATTTGAAATCTTAACACTATATTATTAAAAAAGAATAATTATTCACACTTTTTTTTGTAAATTAATATCTATTTTATAAATCTACCTGTCAAAAAAAAATCTGCAAGGAAAATGTGAATTTCCCCCAGAAATTTACCATATTTTCAACTTTAAAAAGTAATTTTATATTAAAATTGTTAATTTTAATGACATTTTCTAATTTTAAGCATACCAGTAATTTTAGACATACATTATTTTATAACCAGTAGTTTTAGGCAAACATTACTGCATGTGTCCCTAATTCAATTACTGATAAAATCGGTTAATCTTATTTGAAAAATTATATGGTAATTTTATTGCTCAAGGCGAGTTAGGCACCTGGTAAAATCAGTTCAAGGCCATTCAATGATCACCATAAATGTGTTGAAAGAGAGAATAATTTGAAATGTCCAATAATATTTTTGAAATAGGAGAAAGAAAATCGAATCACTAGGAAGATTTCATTAAATGGAAATTGCACTTCGCTATTTGTAGGTTATTTTTCGAAGAAAATAGTAACATTTTCCTTGCTTCCAGGAAAAAGTTTACAAAATAGAAAAATTGGCTAAATAAAGATTGTAAAATGGAGGTCCAACTGCATATACATTGGCTAACAAAAAAGAAGCTAAAGCTTTTATATGGCATAAATATTAGATTAGTTCTATGTAATTCAGTTTAAGAACATGTACAGTTTACAAGTTGTGGTATCACATCATATAAACTGGTTAATATGGAATTGAGATAACTTGTTCAGAATAGTACATTCAAGGATTAATTATTGAATGATGTGATCTAATTAAAAAAGTGAATAAACATGAATAGTAAAAATAGGACCATAGCACAAAGCAACTTAACTAGGGAAATTTGTTTAAAATAAGATATTATTTGATCCATTTGAAATTTAATATGCAAAGAAAGATTTGGAATTATATATTTAAAAGCTATGGGACTATTAAAATATTGAGAAAATTGATTATTAATTTCTAATGTAGATATTTTTAATTGTAATTTTAATTTAATGAATGGTTATTTTTTTTTTTTTAGTATTTGGAAGCTATAGCCTAGATTTTTGAAAATAATAAATTTAAAATCCTTTACTTATGACAAATTGATTTTTTAGGATTTATTTCTAACTGGGGGTGATTTATCAAATTTTTTTATTAATTTTTGTGTGAAGCTTATTTATATTTATTTTAGATTTGATAAAATATTTTTTTTCTATATCATGAATTTTTTAAAATTCCTTAAGTTGTACATAATTTTAATCTGTTTGGCAAAACTGCTTTTTACTATACATTTTCACATCTTGATATTTTTTTAAGTAATAATGTTTTGAAAATGTGTATAATATATTTATAGAAGTGTTTTTGTGTTACGTTTTTACAAAACGAATTAAGTAAGATTTCATTTTTATGGAAATTTTATTGGTTTTAGTATATTTTTTGCTCATGATGTTTAGTAAATTGAGATTTAAACCAGTTAACATCTACTTATTATTATAAATAGAGAAAAGGAATTGATACAATGGCAAGAATATCATGTTCAGCAACTGCAAGAAAAAGATCAAGAATATAATTCTTTAGTTAAAGCTTTAAAAGATAGAGTAAGTTTTCTCCAATATATAAAAAATTGATTTTTATATATATTGAAGTAAATTATGTAAACTGTATTTCAATTTAGTTTCAGTATCTATTAAAATATTAACTAAATTATATTTGATTGTTCTTTATTTATATTAAGCATTCTATTTATAATTTTTAATAACACCTGTTTCGAGTTGAGGTTATACTTTTCTAGATCCCTCTCCCGCCCATTTATAAAATTGCATTTTACTCAATATATTAAAAAAGATTTTAATATGTATTATATAATTTCTTATGATATATTTGTGGTTGAAATAACAAAGGACAAGAGTTATCTAATGTGGAATCAGTAGTCATTTTTCATTGTTTAGTAATTGATGACTCTTATATTAAATCACAGGGTTGACCAATTCTTTTATAATAATTGAGTGAATCAATTGAGTGAATCAATTAGCAATTTTAAACTTTTTTTGCAATATTCAGCCGACATACATTATATCTTTCTTTACTTTAAAGTGTAATCAATTTTAAATTTATGTTAAAATTAAAATTTTTCAGTTTTTTTGAAAATTAGAAAAAGAACTTTATGCAAACGTTAGTATTGTTTAATTTTTGAACAATATGTAGTGCAATGCTGTTTTTTCCTAGCTGCAGAAAAAATTAATGTCATGCATGAGCGTTTTCTATAATATTTTGGAAAAAATGTATTGAAATAAGAACGATAGCTTTTTTTTTTAATAAAATATTTATTAATCTATTTCACATTTTCATACAAATGAGTTTTTTACCATTGGTAGCAAAATTGCTACATATTTCTTTTGCTCTTTTAAAGGATATTGTTAGAGCATTTTTTAAATCATTTTTTGTTGAACTGTTCTTGCATGCTCTTCAAACATGTACATTTCTTAAGGATACGAAGGCTCAAGTTAAATTAATTTGCTTTATATTGAAGTACTTGAATTTATTTTTGATTTTAGATTATACTTCTGGAGCAGTCTTTATTAGAAACGCAGAAAAAGGCTGGTATTCCTTCTGGTCTTCCATATACTACGCCTCTGAAACAGGATATATCACAATTCAGAATGTTATTAGTCCTCCAAAATTTTTAAGTATGTGACTTCTTAAATATTTTATTTGAACTACTATTAAATATTAAATGAAATACATTTTTTTTGTTAACATTTCAACAAAAGTTTTCTTGTTTTATGGATATTTTAACTGTCTATCATACACATGTTTCACAGATATTAAACATCACAATTCTTGAGCTGTCACATTTTTAATTAATTAGTTCTTAAATTTTGATGTTTTAAGGCTGTCTATGCCATATGTATGAGAATCTGAACTAAACACAGAGCACATTTTGTGACAGGAAGATGCCTCAATTTTCATAAAAATTTGCAATACTGTAATTCATACATTTGTCTACAATATAGCATTCTTAAAATTTCAAATTATTTTATAAATAATTGATTTTTTCTTTTTAATATGTAAAGGAATAATGCATTTAGCATTATGAAGGAGAAAATGTGAAACACATTTTATGAAATGTTTCAACTTGGATAAAAATGCATAGTATGTTAAAATATGTGGTTCTGTATAGGACAGCAAAGCAAAAACAAAAAAAATTGTGTAGGAATTATGTATTGGAAATTATATTACAAATTCAGGTATTATTCTTCAGCTTTAAGAAAAGACAGCCTTAAAATATAGAAGTTATTTTTTTAAAAATCATACTCTGCTAAAATGATTAGAATGGATGCATGTATTTTTTTATTTAGTAGAAAATGAGGTTGTTTAAGAATTTATGTGTGTTATATGGTCAGTTATGGCTAAGATTTTAATTTGTAAGTTTCCTTCTTCCTTCTTTGTTTTTATAAAGTCTTGTGTAGTACATGTGTATTTCATTTTATGTTTGTTTTTTTATAATGTCTTTTGAATAATCATAAGTGGAATCTTTTTATGAATTCAACTGTTATTTTTCTGTTTAATTTTAAAATAATTCTTTTTGTATCCTTTTTCTCTCTTTTTGTTTTTGAAGAAATTGAATGTCCTGATATGTCAGATAGTGAAACATCTGACAGTGAGATCCAATCACCCTTCAGTCCTGATGATGAGTTCTGCAATAAAAGAGCTACAATGGAAAGAAAGCCTGACCGTGAAAAATTGTTTGACACTGCTGTTCCCCACACTGAATTACTTGACACAAGTGCAGCTAAAGCTAAGCAGAACTTGCAAATAAAGGCAGCTTGGCTAATAGACAACCACCATCTATTAAAAACAATCTTTATCAGATTCAGTATGTATTGTTATAAATATTAAACTTTTATATTATCATAATTGTTCTAAATTATGAAGGAAAATATTGTTTCTTTTCAGCCTTTTAGAATTTTTGTTTTTATTTATGTTTAACCTGTGCAATATTGTATTAGTATGCTGTATATATGGGTGTTAAACGAAAATTGCAAAAAATGAACCTGTAGTTATGTATTATCTTTTGATTCTTATTTCAGATGTAAAAGTTTTCCAAAATGAGCAGTATAGTATAGTTATTCACCATATATTTTAAACTTCTTTAACATTTTTTATTTATTTTGATCTTTTATTATCCATAAGCTAAATTATATCTATTTTTTCTAGTCTCCTGACAGAAGTTCAATTTATGATATATTTACAAATTCATCTGAAAATATTGAGTAAGTTTTTGTCATTAGTTATTTATCCTTTGTTGCTTTTTTATTTTCAAAGCATTTTGTATTTTCTTAAATTCTAAGCTTTAATATTTTTATATATGAATGCTAAAAAATGAATTATTTTTAAAGAAATGTGAAGTGCATTTGTTTTACATATTGATAATTATATGTTTAAAATAAACCTTTACTGTATTTTCAATGGGTAATTATTATTAGGACATGATGAAACATTATAGATGATAAAAATTACTGTATCAGTGGTTTATGCTAGTTGGAGACACATACATATCAGATCTTGTTTAAGTAAACAAAAGAAACTCTAGCAATATTTTTTGCTCTTACATGTTTTATTGCACATTGACATATAGAACAGCTACACTAAGGTACAAAATCAGGCAATTTTGTAACATTTATAGAAACTGTTTTTGTGAAAATGAATTGGAACAGGAATTATTGCCACTGTTCTAACCAAGATCTTTTATTATTTTGCCCATAATTATTTGATTGAAATAGCTCTTTCAGAACAGTGCCCTTTTTGTAATTAAATCAGAAGCAACACACCCCACCTATACTCTCTGAAGAGCATACCAACTTTATAAATCAATATACAAATGAAAGATCAAATAAACATCAATACTGAAATTTTAACATAAATTAAGATATTATTTAAACAATTATTAAGATAAAATTTTAAATTTCTAAAGAATAAGTTTATTGAATTACATCCTTTATGAATACAAACACAACATGAATGTACATACTAATCTGTAACAATATATATGCCCTACAATTTCAAGAGGCCCTAACAATTTTGATTTCATTGGACCCCTCCATCAATCTTACTTCACTATTTTAAGATTTCTTTTAGCCGAGGAATTTAGGAAATTATGCTGATTCGCAATTCAAGGTGACAGTTATCTTTAAAATGTACAAGAGACAGTAAATTTTTCTTTGCCTAACAAAAAATTAACAATATATTTATTATTATAAATAGCAATAATAAGCAAGATAGGTGGGTATAAGATTTTTACACTTTAGTATTTCATTATGGGCATATTTAAGAGATCACTCATTTAAAAGAAATACAGTTTCTTGAAGAATTGACCTTATTCTCTTGCAGTTATAAAGAACTGTTCCAAGAATAAGTTCTTTATTACTCCTCATGAGCTTGTCATAGCACCTAGCCTACCAAAGTATATCGGGAGCTATATTTTGCTAAATTATGCTGCTTGTTGATATAATGTGTTATAAATTTGAGTATTATTTTTTTCATAAATATTTTCAAAATATCATAGAATATGTTAGAATATGAATCATAGAATATAGATCATAGAATATATATCATAGAATATGATCATAGAATATATATCATAGAATATGTTACACATGTATAGAATCTCAGATGATAATACAACACTTAACAATTAGTTCATTAATAAGGAACTGTTACAGGAATTATTATTGCCACTGTCCCCAGCAAAATAATTTATTACTTCACTTTAACTCTTTGACTGAAGTAACTCTTTCAGTGCAACAGTGCCTTATTTCAAATAAGATTAGAAATTTCAACATGTATTGAAATATAACCTTAAGTGATGTTGTGTACAGAATTTTAAATAATTGCAAAATAGGTTGCTTCATTAATTGTTTAATATATTTAAACTTTCAAAAGTTAAGGTTTTTTTTTAAGTAAACGAGTTAACAAGGAATTTAGTTAAGTCTAGAAAAGATTTGATCTTAAAATCATAAAATTGGAATTTTCTTTGTTCCTTTTTAGAATTCAGATGGAAGAAAAGAGTTTTTTAAATGCCAGAGATAACTCTTTTGATATGGTACAACAATATGAAGATTGGGATAAAAATGAAGAATCTTCATTTCAATCTCCACCACTAACTTTACTTGAAGAAATGAAAGTTGCTGTCGCTGCTCGTCAAGCTCGTAGTAAGAAATTTATTTTAAATAATATTGAATTGTGATTATGAATAATTATTACTTGTCTATGAATGTGGTAAAAATTGCCTTTTTTAAAAATATTTTTGACAATCAACATTTATTATTTAGTACCAAAGTTTTGCTTACAAATTTATCAGGAAATGTTTAAATTATATTCGTCCTTTTTTTAAATGAGGAAATTTAATGAAATGCATTTATTTTCATTGTCTTTTACATCCTTTTCATTTGGATTTTATGCTTTCGGGTCAAAATTTGTAAAACCTTTTTAAACTTTTGTATTTATTTATATTTAATGTATTTGTTCAGGTCTTAGATAACACAATAAATATTGACCTAATTTAAATAGATTACAAAATATATATAAAATAGTGAAGAATGTATGAAATATGAAAATGTATATGAAAGCTGGGGTTTCTGTGTAATAATAACCGAAAAAAAATATTAAATTATTATTCATACAAATTATTTATATTTTGTTATCATTTTGTAAACTCCTAAAAATTTTTTTTTAATTACATTTCCTTATCTTCTAAACTTTTTTGAGCTGCTTTTTGAATTCAATATTTTCTATTTGCATAAATACAAGGGTGATCTAGAAAACAGATATTAAGTTATACAAAATGAAAAACAATTCTGTTTCGTATTGGAAACTTCTTTCATTTCTCCTCATAATCACTACTTTCATTTAAACATTTTTTGTATATGTTCATGAATTTTAGAATATCCATATTATACTTTTCTGCATCCAGTTCATTTTCAATAAAAACAAGATTTTTTATTTTGTATATATTTATCTCTTTTTATTTTCTGGATGACCATTGTATTTATGCAAAACAGATGAAGAAAATTCAAAAGATAAGGTTATTTTACTACAAAGAAGTGTAGTATTGTGCATGCATATCACACACATTTTGGAATTTTGTAAATCTTTAAACTATTTGAAACTAAATCATTTTTACAACATTTTATGTTTTAAAGTTTATACATACTTACAATTTTTTTTATCTAACTTGAAACTTAGCTATAATTTGCTTTCCCTTTCTAGTGTAACTACAAAAAAGTGTGCAATTTTAAATAAAAAGAAATAAAATATTGTTTTTAGTTAACAGCAGTACAACTTCAGAAGATAATTGTGAATTAGGAAATGATTTACCTCCTGACTGTGTTCAAATAACAAAGCAGACTTCACTTGAAGTTGTGTCCCAGACTTCAACAGAGGTTTTCACGAGACTTGAAACCTTCAGCAAAGAAACATCACATTCACAGTCTTCATTACAATCATATTCTAGTCAACAAAATATTTCAGTCAAATCACAAGGAAATTCTTCAGATGTTTCATATTCAGACCATTCAATATCTACTAATCATGCAGGTAAACTGATTAAGATTTGCATTTTTTAAAAATAATTCTTTTATATATATATATTTATGATCTGCAATTCAAAACAAAAGTTGGGTATTGGTGGGGAGGAGAGCATTTTAATTTATTAAAAGGCATTATATTGTTCAATGGTGAACAAAACTGGATAAAAGTCATTATTGCAACAGTTGTTTTTCTCTTAAAAAGGAATAATTTTTACAGTAATTTTTTTTAAAAAGAATTTTTGCTTACAAATTATAAAAAGCTAAATAATTTTGAATTTTGATTAATGATTTATAAACAATTAGGTACATAAGATTAAATTGAAATCTAAAAGGCAGGAGCATGGGCCATTACAAATCCTTTCCAGAATTAACATCATTATAATTTTACAAATCTTTTGCTATGTGCAAATATTCAGTTTAAAAAACCCAGTTAAAGTATTCAGGATTTATATTGTATGATTTATGAATATTTTGTTGTGCCTATCATAATATAATTTTGATGAGACATCTAATATGGTTAGATGTGAATTAGATTTAGAGATATTTTTTATATAATTTTGAAATCATTTTCAAAAAGGGAGAGAGAAACAGGTACAGATTTCAAATGATCTTTAAATAATTTAAGACAAATATTTTTTTTTCTACTGTAAATTTAATTTTATTCTTGTATTGAGTCAGTTACATTTAGAAAATTTCAGAACATAAAATTCTAGTAGGTTCTTTATGATTTAAAAAAAAAAAATATGTTTAAGGTATATTGAATATATTTATGAATTATTATATTGTGTGTTATGTTAATCAGGGCTTGAGGATTTTATGTAAATCAGTCAAAGAACAAGACAGTTCTTTAAGAGTGATGGGAATTTATTGTCGCAAAAACAATCCTTGAAATACAGGATGCAGTAGCAATATTCACAGAATAAATCTCAGAAGGTCTTCACACCTTCAACAGCACTCTGACACAATTATCAGTGATTAAAATATACATATGTAAAAGGTTATTCACAAGCACAGCTGAGCTAATCAGTAATCACGTTCAAGGCAAGTTTACTAATCGCTAGTCAAAACAATACTCACTGATCGCTGGTTGAAACAAGACTGACTTGTTTTGGCGAGCATCTCTCTATTTATAGGCCTGGCGGACACTTCGAGAAAAATCCGCTTGCTTTATAGATCGTGAAATTAGTGGATGTCTAGAAGAATCCAGAGAGTCCCGAACTCGCCAAAAATGAGGCCAACTTGGCTCTATCACCAAGATTTTGCCAAGTTCCCATTGAATCGCCATTGCAACATAAGGAACAGTGTTGCTTATGAATATTACAATTTAAACTTTGATAGATGCATTACACATCCAAATACAGATTATTTACACTATTTTACGCAAAATTCATAACAATATGAATATATTTAAGGCATATATCGAAGCTTTTAGCTTTATCATATTGAGTTACTCTTGGAACATGAGTAATTTGGGATTTTCACTTTGTATCTAATTAGTAAAATTAATCAAAATTTCCTATATTAGGTAAATTGACTAGGTTAGTAAATTTAGTGTTAAAAATTATGTTATAATTCTTTATTTCTGATATTTTTCAATTTCCTTTGATTATCTGATGCTATTTCATTTTATTCTATTTTGTTAATTCTTGTCAAAAATATTTTAGAAAGCTGTGCTTCACTACTTTCAAACGAAAGTGCATCATCAGAAATTACTGGCTGTAATTATGCACCAGAAATTATTCCATCACCTTCAAATGTAAGTTAATATTGTGTGTATGTTTATTTAAGTGACAAAAATCCGTTTTTTAATTGGGGATATTCATTTCTAATAATAAATGTTAAATAAATTAAAAAAAATGACTTTATTATCATTTATTGTCTCTGCTTTAAGTTTTTTTTGTCCGAATCATGAATAATAGGATTTATTACATTTTTTTCTTGGAAATTTTTTAAATAATTGGCAGCAGCTCTCTTGTTTCATAATATTCTACACTGGTGTAAGAAATTAAGAGAATTTGCATATTTTATTGAATTACATGAAAAGAGCTGAACTGAATGAAAAACCAATGCTTCTAAATAAAAATACAAATCTTATATGGAAAATACTTAATTGTACAAGTGTGTATAGGCAGAGCCAGCAGAAAAACAGGCTTTATAAGCATGTGTAAGTTAAGACGTATTTTGTTTGCCAGCTCATGTTGATGAATTTCTTGGTGTTATTTTGAAGCAATCGGTTCAACTCAAATTTTAACAGTTAAAATGAGTAACCACCTACTTTTAGATGATGGAGTGAAGTAGTGAATCGTTGGGAGGCAAGAAGCAGGCCAATGTCAAGCTCAGATTTGTAGAGAGTTCAATTTAATGGCCAGCATCGTGTGCAACTTATGGAAACAGTTCCAGGATACTGGATCCATCGAGAGAAAGCCTGGGCAAGGTCGTCCAAGAGCCACGACTGCCAGAGAAGATCGCCATTTGTCGATTATAGCGAGGTGTAACAGAGGGCCTACAGCTTCTCAGCTCTCTTGTTACTTGTATGCAGCCATAGGAACCTATGTATCAAGGTGGTTGTTTCAAAAAGACTTCCTGAGGGAGGGTTGTTTGCCAGAAGACCTACTGTAAGTGTTCCGCTCTCGTCTACAAAAAGGAGTCCCTTTAGCATGGTGTATACAGCATAGAGATTGGAGTATGGATCAATGGACGACCGTTCTGTTCACCAATGAGTCCCGTTTCAGCCTAAACACCGATTCTCGCCATACGTTCATATAGAGAACCAGGGACCCTCTACCTACCCTTCAATATCCGAGAAATCGACAATTATGGTGATGGAAGTTTAATGGTTTGGGCAAGCATCATGTTGGAGGGCCGTACACCTCTTTGTCTTTGAAAGAGGCTCTGTGACTGGTGTGAGGTATAGGCATGAGGTCTTGGAGTCCCATGTTTGTCTTTTCAGGGGTGCATGTGGCTCTGAGTTCATTTTAATAGACGATAACGGGAGGCCACATAGAGCTCTTCTGGTCAACGAATTTTTAGAGAGTGAGGATATTCGCTGTATGGATTTACCAGCCAGGTCTCCAGACCTCAGCCCTATAGAGTATGTCTGGGACGCTCTGGGGAGGGCAATTGCTACTTGCAACCCCCCTCCAAGAACTATCCAGGAAATGAAAACAGCATTGCTGAATGAGTGGGACCAATTGTCATAAACTGCCTTATTTCAAGTATGACATCACACTGCAAGGCCTGTATAGCTGTAAGAAGGGGCCATACCCCCTATTTAACCATTTCTTTTGTTTATTCTGCAACCGCTGTTTTATATCTTCCAACTCCAACAAGTGTTACACTTGATTATGCATATGTACTGCAATTGGTGAATGGTTATTTGTTTTGTATTGTATCAATGTATGTATGTATCAAATTTCATTAAAATTGGTCTAGTAGCTCTAGAGTTAATCGATCAAGTCTGAAAATTCTCTTAATTTCTTACACCAGTGTACATAAATTATTTTTATATGACAGTAAAGGATAGCCTTTGTAAATTTTATTGTCTACTTTGTTTGGACTGATCTAATTGATGGAAATTATTTCTACTAATGCTTTTTCATTAAGTGCACATGCATTTATTTAATCCTTTTAAAGTTTAAAAGGATTATAGGAAGGATTAAAGTTTAAAAGGATTATAGTTTTAAAGGAATATAGGAAATGATTTGTTTGAGGAACTGGAAATTGTGTCTGTGGATAACCTGCAAAATAGTCATAAAAGGTAACAAATCAACACAGAATGGTTTTGAAAAACATTTATTCACACCAGAAGCAGGTTTAAAAATTTATTATTTTACAAGTTAAACATGTATGTGTGCACACAGTTACTTAGTTTTAAAGTTAACTTTTGCATGAAATAATCCATCAAAAGTTTTTATTTTGTTTCAAGATAAAACACCTCATCTTCACTTGAGGCAAAAGTTTTTTCAATACCATTTAGTCTCAGAGTGATGTATCATCTTGTTCTTTCTGTTAATGAACGAGCCCTTCAATGTGTATTAGAGCTGGGAAGATAAGACTTCTTCTGTTTTATCCTCTTTTTTCTTCCAAAACCATATTCGATGCTCTATTAATGATTGTTCTATCAGTAAGATGTTCTAATACTGATTTAAGTCTCCTCTTGAATTAATAAAATCACTTCATTTTATTAGTCATTATAAACTAAAATCAATGATTTAAACACAAAAGTGGCTTGCTACCCAATACCACAATGACAGAAACTAATCTAAGGTGGGAAGAGACGAAGTTACAAAAGGAAACTGGGTGGAAGGTTCTGAAAAGTGATGATTCATGCATTCTTGCTTATAATTAGCTAGCTGATTGCAGTAAACAAGAATGGAATCTTCCACTCACTGCTTTTTCTTTTTTCTTTTAGACTTTAACTGTAGGCCTAACTGGAAGAGTTTATTCTATGGTTAAAAATTAAAAGTTTTTTTTTCTTTTTTACTTTTAAGGAATACTACACTTAAGCTATAAAGCATATAAATGAGAATTTACTGTAGTTGAATAAGATTTTTTTTTGTATCTAAAGTGTGAGTTATTTTACTAAATTCACAATTATTTAAATTTGTGAATTAAACTGGAATTGTATGTGGAAAATTAAGGGACAGTAAACTTTAAGGGACTTAAAAAATATAATAAAAATATTTTTATGTGAGTACAATTGTTTTTTAATTTAAAATTAAAAAAAAAATTTATATAGACGATGAAGTTCCGAAAGGAAACTGGGTGGAGGGTTCTGAAAAGTGATGATTCATGCATTCTTGCTTACAATTAGCTAGCAGATTGCAGTGAACAAGAGTGGAATCTTCCACTCACTGCTTTTTCTTCTTTCTTTTTTCTTTTAGACTGTAACTGTAGGCCTAACTGGAAGAGTTTATTCTATAGTTAAAAATTAAAAGGTTTTTTTTTTTCTTTTTTACTTTTAAAGAATACTACACTTAAGCTATAAAGCATATAAATGGGAATTTACTGTAGTTGGATAAGATTTTTTTTTGTATCTAAAGTGCGAGTTATTTTACTAAATTCAAATATTTAAATTTGAATTAAACTGGAATGGTATGTGGAAAATTAAGGGACAGTAAACTTTAAGGGACTTAAAAAATATAATAAAAATATTTTTTGAGAGTACAATTGTTTTTTAATTAAAATTTAAAAAAAAAATTTATATAGCTGTTTATTTTGTTTATAACTGTCACTTCAAAAATGTATATTTTTAAAGAGTATGTGCAGAGATTTTTTGCTATTAGTAGTAAAGAAATCTTATTTTGTAGTTTTTACTGTGTTTCCTCAGTTGTGGAGTTTAAACACTTATCATTAAATAGGAATGGAAAATTTGATTTATTTACATTGGATACTTAAAAATTGCATTAGATAGTTAAAAGTTACATGATCAGACCCCATTGTTGAGTCATTTGAACAATTAAAAACTCATAAAATATATTGTTGCTGATGAATTTGTGGAAACAGTTTTATTTGTTCTCGGAATTGTTCCAAAAGCATGAGAAAAACATGTGCAAAATTAACTTTTTGTTCAAAATGTTCAATCAGGTTTTATTTTTAAAAAAATTATTTACTTTATAAAGGAGGAAAAACAACCTTCGGCTATATTATCTGAACCTGCTCATCAGTGGTCTGCAGAACAAGTAGCACTTTGGTTGCAGTCACTTGGTTTTGATCATCACGTTCCACAGTTTCTTGACTCGGATATAACTGGGCAGATACTTCTACAGATTGATAGCTCTCGATTGAAAGTAAGTCTTTAAGTTCCTTAAATTGAATTTCCTCATTCTCAGTAACCTAAATTTTAAATAAAAATATGGACTAATGTGTTTTACATTCAAATTGAAAGTAGAAGACAGGTGATCAGTCAGTCATACATGCTTATAGGATTAATTTGAAGAATCTGCATGTGATATCTTTTAATTTTCTCTTTCTTTGGAAAAAATTGAAAAATATGTCTGATAAAACACATATAGATAATTGTAGACATTTTTTTGTGAACAATTTTGATATTTTATGTAATTTAGTGATCTAGATTAATACTGGCTAGATTAAGCAATTTTTATAATGTAATTCATTTAACTGTTGCTGTTGATATATTTGTTATAATGATCTAAACTTGGCTTTGGAATGTTAATATTAAACTGAAGAGAATAGTGATAAGTAAGGTGTCAATGCTATTAAAGTAAATGAGTGATTTCATGATAATGTAATGTCTTTGAATGTATTAGATTAAGAAGATGTCATAAGGTGTAATTTAAGATATATACAAATATATATGTATAACAAGCTTTTCTGTGTTATATAATTAGTGCTAGAACACAATGAATTAAAAAAAATTCAAATTGTTATAATTTTTTATATTGATGATAGGGAATTTACTTTTATTTTGCATGCATTACTTGTTGTATTATGTATCTGAAGTTTTGATTAAACGACATGTGATATTAATAAATCAAAAAAATAAGGAAGGTTAATGTTTTTGCAAAATTTTAATGCAATATTTAATGTTTATAATACTAAGAAGGTGATATTTTTTTATTAAAAATGTTTAATAATTTTTTGAAAGCTTTGATTTAGATTGATTTAAATTTGTGTTACACTTTTATTATTTTGTGTTCTTCAAGCTTGCCTGAGATATCTACCCTTGAAATTTCTTTACTAGCTGCCATTTGACCAATTTAAATGTAAATTTTTTTTAAAGTCCTGTTTAACATCACTTGTTTTCTTTCTCTGCATTAAAAGCAAAATGAATATTATAGATATGGGAAAATGACTACAACCTGATAATGATAAATGCTTTATTGAACAAAATGAAGGATGAAATATTTAAAATATAGTAAACACCAAAAGAGAACGTCTTCCTCCTACGTCTAGAGCTTAGCGTCTCTAACGTCCGTCTGCCTCATTTCCCGTGTGTCCTTCAGTCGGACATTCCTGGCGGGGTGTGACGTCAGTGTGGACTACTCCACCCTAAGTACAGGGGGAGGGGTTGTGACATCGCACATATCCAACCCTACATCGGCATCATGACCGGGAAGGCGACCTCGCCTGATTATTTACAATGATAAAATGGTACAGATATATAGTAATAAAATATTAAAAATATACACAGTTACACAGTAGGTAAAAGAACTATACACAACACAAAATATCATCAAAGAAAAATTACAAAAATACTGAAAAATGAGCACATTTAAAGTAACTATTGATAAATAGGAAAAATTTCATACATTACCACTGGGGTAAAACAAATTATGTTAACGATACAAATAAGATCAAGGCTAAAATAAGAATCTGGAATAAGGAACACAGGAACATATTCAAGCAAGATACTCGTTCTTCTAAATACTTAAATTTGTACTAAAATGAAATAAGAAAATGTTAATCATTCAAATAAAAATGGGAGCAAAAATAAATAAAAAGTCTGTTGATAATATCTATAACGAAAGTCTTTCACAGGAAGAAAAATTGTGAACAGTTTTTAATGGAGAAATCATGTAGAGTTAATTTGGTTTGGCCAGAGTTTCATGAATTCTGCACAAGTAGATGTTTTTGATGGTCCGTCGACGAAATCACACTTTTCTACGTCATAAGTGTCATTGTGCTTGACTTTTGTAACTTTGTATGGTCCGAGGTATTTTTGCTTAAGTTTCAAGCCTGGACCAAACTGAGTGCGTTTAATTGCTACTAGGTCGTGTAGTTGATATTTATGAGCTTGTCTGTGCCGGAGATTGTACATGCGGCGATTCTCATCTTGAACTTTGTAGATTTGCTTTTGGGCATCTTGACAGAGAGCATCACGTTGTTCTTGGAATTGAGCTGTAATCTCATCGTTAAGAAGTTGGACTATCTCAATGTCCTGGCAAGACTTCATCTTGGTGCCGAAAAGGAGTTCAAATGGAGTCATCTTGATGCTTCTTTGAAAAGTTGAGTTCAGGATTTCTTGCAGGTGGGGTACGTGAGAGTACCATTTCTCAGGATCGTCGACAGAAAGTTTTGACAGCACAGCAATGATGGAGGAATTTTGTTTTTCAATTTGGCCATTAGATTTTGGGAGACCAGTTGTAATGGAGATATGAAGGATGTTTTGCTTATTACAGTAATCTTCAAATGCGGAGGAAGTAAATGCGGATCCTTTATCAGTGATAATCCTAGCGGGGTTTCCGAAAACATGTCGTTGGTTTTCTAATCGTTTTATGACTTCTGCAGCGTCCGTAGATCTAGTGGGATACAGCCATGTAAATTTACTGAATGCGTCTATCACTGCAAAAACGTGCTTGTATTTCTTAAAAGTTGTCGCTAGAGGACCCAAATGATCTAGATGAAATGTATGGAGTGGTAAGTCGTTCTTTTCTATCGGGTTAAGCATACCATCTTGTTTACCACGTTTTCGGTTTGTGAGAATGCATGTAACACAGTTTTGAGTGCATTTTTCAACTTTGTCTTTAAGTCATGGGATGTAAAAGTCTTTGCTAATTAAATCTTGTGTGCGTAGAACAGAAAATGGCCACGTTCATGTGCAGTTTTAATAATATTAGCCTGCATTTCGTCAGGTACCACTAGTAAATCGGTGCCATTAACTGTTTTGTACAGAAGTTTGTTTTTTACGATATGGTTATCATGCAGCGTTGTTTCTAGAAGCGTCTTCATCGCTGTTATTTGGTCATCAGCCTGTTGTGCTTTGAGAAATTGAAGATGGATACTATTTGGATTAGCATACAATGTGGAGGTCGACTGAGAGCATCCACGTGAGCCATCTTTGAGCCTGTACGGTGTTCTATTGTATAGTTAAATTCTTGGAGATAAAGTGCCCATCTGGCTATCCTGGGGTTAAGCTCTTTTTTACTTAGTGTTTTGACGAGGGCGTCACAGTCAGTAATAATTTTGAATGATGTTCCTAGTACATAGATGCGAAACTTTTTAAGTGCTTCGACCACTGCAAGACTTCTAGTTCAAAACTAGTGTACTTTCTTTCATTGTCTGATGTCTTTTTTTGACATGTAGAATACAGGGTGAAACTGATTGTCATGTATGGATTTTTGGAGTAGGACTGCACCCAAACCGTCAATTGACGCGTCAGTGTGAATCTCAGTGGGAGAATTTTGATTAAAAATACTTAGAACGGTTGTTGGGAAAGTAAGTACTTTAATTTTTGAAATGCTGCCTGTTGTTCAGCATAAAATTGGAAAGGGAGTCCTTACGAAGGAGGTCACTCAAAGGTTTTGCTATGGTCGAATATGAGGGTAAAAACTTTCTAAAATAGCCAGTAAGACCAAGAAATCGGCGAACGTCTTTAATATTTTTAAGATCTGGATAATTAATAACAGCTTTAGTTTTTGAAGGGGAAGGAAACAATCTACCGTATTCTATAATATGGCCAAGAAACTCAATTTTATTTTGTAAAAATTGACACTTTTTAAAATTTATTTCAAGTCCGTAATCACAAGCTACCTCTAGAACTTTTTTAGATATTCAAGGGCTTGGGACTCATTAGCAGCGGGAATAACAACATCATCCATATATGGGAGAACAATACTTTTCGAAATCAGATGTCGAAAATGGCATTTATGTATCGCATAAAAGTGGAAGGACAAGTACTTAGTCCAAAAGGCATTCGTCTAAATTGATACTGCCCATTGTGAGTAACAAAACTAGTAAATTTACGGCTTCTTTCATTTACCGCAACATGGAAAAATCCATTTTTTAGATCTAGAGTAGTAAATATTTTAGCATTTTGGAGACAATCTAAAATATCGTCAATTAAAGGAAGAGGATAGTTATCTTTAATAAGTTTGCGATTTAAGCGTCTATAATCAATGCAAACTCTTGATTTCCCGTCTTTTTTCTTTACTACCACAACTTGACTAGCGTAAGGAGATGAACATGGCTCAACAATTCCATTTTCAATCCATTCATCAACTTGAGCGTCCACTATATCTCGTTGGGCAAATGGCAAACGTCGGGGCTTATGAAATATCGGTTCGTTGTCGGTAAGAGCGATATCAAGCTCAATGTTTACAGCTTTTGTTTTCTTAGGCGTGTATGCCAATAGTAGTTGTTCGACTTCAGCTCGATTATGCTGAGAAACATTTGGACCGATATCGAATGTGGGTGAATCGTCGGAAATCGTCATAATAAAATTTTCATCTACACTATCAGAGGATCTTAAAATTTGTGAAAATTTTACGCCTGTAGGCGATATATTTAGATGTGCTTGTTTAATTACGTCACAACCGATTATGAGGTCATAATTTGTACAAGAATTTGGTACAACAGAAATAGTAACAGAAAAAATTTGATCGTCGATAGTAATTTCAGAATCAAAAGTTCCTATCACATTAATTCGCGAAAAACCAAAACCTGTTAATAATGTATTGGTTTGTTTCAGTGGCGGTGCATCTATATTTATGTAAGTAGAATTTCTTAATAGTGTTAAATTGCTGCCTGTGTCTATTAATCCGTTAAGTTTACGGCCAAAAATTGTTACGTCTTTACACATATTTATAGGAGAAGGCAATTCATGCACAGCATTTACACCAGAAGGTGGTGTAGAACTATTATTTAAATTAGTTCGT
Source organism: Trichonephila clavata (assembly GCA_019973975.1). Lineage (NCBI taxonomy): Eukaryota > Metazoa > Arthropoda > Arachnida > Araneae > Nephilidae > Trichonephila > Trichonephila clavata. The sequence continues at coordinate 20,593 of BMAO01031011.1, forward strand.
CGGCATTCAAATGATTTGTGACCATAAAGATTACACGAGAGGCATCTGGGACCACGTGAATGATTAGGACAAGATTTTGATAGGTGACCTATATCATTACAATTAAAACAACGTTGGGGATTTTTAGCTGCGTCAGAAACGTTAAATTTTGTGGGTTTTCTTTGGAAGCTTTGTTGTTTAGAATCGCGTCCTCGGCTTTCATATAAATGACGAAAATTCGGTGAATTAGAGTTATGTATTCCCATGTTTTTAATGACTGTTTCATAGGTACGTAATTTCTGCTTAAATTCGGAAAATGAGGTTGCACCATATAGAATTATTTTATCTGAACGCGGCCCATCAATTCCATTAATGACGTACTGGATAATTGATGCTTCGTCAATTTTTGAATCACATCTATTTGCTAATTCACGCATGGAATTAAAATATTGCATTAAAGTCTCCGTTTTATACATTTTTCTTTTCTCTAATTCGCGGTGAATCTCTATGGAAGTAACTGAATCCGAAAATTCTTCAATTAAAGCTTTTTTAAATGACTCATAGGTATTTAAATTTCTTTATGAAAAAAGAAATGATTTAGCAGTTCCACATACTAGACGTTTTGCGAAAATTAATTTTTGAGAGGAACTGATAGCTGGGAATAAATCAAAATTTTCTTCAATATCGCGAAAGAAACTATTTACAGAATAAAAATCTTCGCTAGTAAATTTTCTACTAGTCGCTGAAATATCCCGCAAATGGGTCCAAAACTGGGTATTCATCTCTGTAAAGGAAGCATGGTTTGAATGGGGAGGAAAAGTATTTTGTGTACAAAGAGATGAGACGTTTTGATGTGCCGGCATGAAAGAATAACCTTGAACACTGGGTAGGGTCGCGTTGCTGGCCAGATGTTGAAAGGGGGAGTGTTGGTTTGTTCCCTGTGTTGAAAAATTCCTGTCTAACAAGAGTTTTGATGTTCGTTTTTGAAACGTGGATTGATTCTCAGAAAAAACTACGTTCTCACTTTCAGAAAAGGACGTCTCTAAATTATTTAATGTTAGTAGGAATTCATCTAAGTTCGTCAAAGCTTTAAATATACTATTGCATAAATTTTGTTCATTTGTTTCCACGTCTAAATGCAATAAATTAGCGACTGAGATGAAATCAGGCAATGAGAATTCGGTTAAAATTTTTTCTTTGTGTTCTTCGACTCTAAATTCTTTAGGGAATGTGGAAAAATTTCTTATTTTATTTCGCGAAGAACTTTCAAATTCGGTGAATCCTAATATAGAATTTAATGTTTTTACAGCACGAGTTGTACCACATTTCAACGAATTGGCAATTATAGGAATATCACCTAATTTAATACTTTTACAGGACATCTTAATATACAAAATTAACCACTTTGAAAATTTATAGACGGTGCAAGGTTGTAATCAAAATTTCCCAATCACACTCTGAGTTAAAACTACTAAATACAGTAATTTGAAAGCCAAAATAAACAAACAAAAAATACGTTTAATTAAATTTTGCCTACCTGGGGTTGGGGAGCAGTCCGTACACTAATCCAGAACCAGTTGAGGCACAAGAATCCAATAAAAAGATAGTCCTACAAGTCGTTTTTACACTTTTAGCACTGTAGTGTCCATTGAAAAAAAAAACAATAACGCGTCTTATAAAAAAAAATTTCTCGTCTAGAAGAGATTTTCCTTAATATGCAAGAGAAAGGTCGAGCCCCCAAAATATGGGAAAATGACTACAACCTGATAATGATAAATGCTTTATTGAACAAAATGAAGGATGAAATATTTAAAATATAGTAAACACCAAAGGAGAACGTCTTCCTCCTACGTCTAGAGCTTAGCGTCTCTAACGTCCGTCTGCCTCATTTCCCGTGTGTCCTTCAGTCGACATTCCTGGCGGGGTGTGACGTCAGTGTGGACTACTCCACCCTAAGTACAGGGGGAGGGGTTGTGACATCGCATATATATTTAACCCTACATAGATTTTTTCAGATTTATTTTGAATCTTTGAATAATTAAGATTATTTCTGATTGTAACGAAATATCTGCATATTCTTCAATGTGCCAGTGAAGCTAGTTCCAGTTACTGCTTTCATAAAACAGTGACAACATTAAAATATTTGTTTTATTAGTTTCTAAGGGCCATATTTTGATCATAACAAATACATTTCTTAAATAATTGGACACTTATTTTATTGAGTGATTATTGAGTTCATTTATAATAATTTTCTTTAAAATTTATGCACCAATTTTTATTATTTAAATAACACTACAATTTGTAAGAGAATATTTCTAGTAAGCATAAAGCATTCTTAGTATTTAAAATGTTGTTATTATATACTGTATTTGTAAATTTTTTAAAAATCTATGTAGGCTTTGGGAGTTTTAAGCAGTGCAGAAAGAAGTACAATTAAAAGAAAGTGAAAGAAATGCGACTTTACTTAGAAAAATTGCAGAAAAGTATTGATAAAGAACAAAAAGCTAAAGAGAAATTATGGAAAAAATTATCTGGTAAAAAATGAGGGCTATGTTTGTAATATAAATATTTCACAGATGAAGAGTGTTTATCATAAATTTTGTAAATAAGATTTGTCAAATATATACTTAAAGTTCTTTAGGTACATTTGTGAGCCCAAAATTATTGCAAAATATTGTATTGTGATGATAGTAATCATCCATATGAAGCTATTTTTCTTGTAAGAGATCTTAATTGTGTATATTTAATGATCAAAACATTCCACAAGTTTTGTGATAAACAAATGCTATTTTGGGAACTATTTTTAGACACATGCTTTTTTCTATGGTAATTTCTTACAGAATGAATTTTTAATGCTTATGTGCATTTTTAAACAAGGTATTTTATAATGCTTTTACAACATACTCTCTGTAATATACTTCTATGAGAAAGTTCCTGTGGTATTGACATTTTCTTTCTGTGATTTTTTTTTATCTTTCTATTTTAGAAGTTCTTGACATTTTATAAAAGTTTGATTATTTTGATGTTGTTTAAATTCGGTGTTTTTTGTTTTGAAATTCTGTTTTGAGCAGTGTTTGTATGAATTTACAAGTGATTATTATTATTTTGTGATAAGGCTTATAAAAAAGCATGTTTAAAGAAAATTATAAATATTTTTCATGTCTTTGAAATGCATTCCTAGTGAAACCAGAAATGAAATTTGAATGGTCTGTGAATGCTGTGATTTTTGAAAATGGATATTTTGTTAACAGCCTACATGAATTGTAATTTTATACAAATATTTCTTTTGTTTTTCTGCTTATAAAGTAAATTGGAATAAAAATGCATTGTAAAAATATTTAATTTATTACCTAAAATTGATTATAATTCTTTGTTTCGATTAATGATTCTCAAACTGTGGGAGGTATACTTCTGAAAGTACATGTATGTAAAGGAGATATTCTACTACTGTAAAGAATAATAAAATTGTTTCACGCGACAAAATCGACATAAAAGTAATATTTAAATATTTTACAGATTAAACTCATTTTAGGGCAAAAAATACATAGATAGTTGTGTGATTTATGCATGTAATAAACATGTAAGAGTA
>BMAO01031012.1:0-36985 GCA_019973975.1 Trichonephila clavata
TTGTTTCGGTTAAATTATTTATAGTAGTCTTACGCTACTCTACTTACGCGAATCCTGAGTTACGCGATTTTCAAATCTCGTCGATTCGTCTTTTGTTTGAGAAAAAAAATTGAGGAAATTGGTAATTGTATTGAAGAATTTGCCGATCTTGCCAAGTAAATAAATTCAGAAGTGGATAGTGATGACGTTCAAGAACTGCTGGATTCCCACAATTAGGAGCTAACAATTAATGAACTCATAGGAATGCATGAGCAAGGGCAAGACATTGAAGAAGTCCGAGTCTTTAGGTCCAGTTCAGTCAGAAGATTGAATGACTGTTAGGAATTCGGCTGAAGACTTCATTTCAATTGAACAAGTAATATAAAAAAAAATTAAGTCAATCCCTACTTAGATCAACAAAAAAAATTATTTTAGTTACTTTTTATTTATTAGTTAAAATTAATATAAATATGTATATACATGTGACAGAGTCACAACATTAAATGTCAATTAATTTTTATTAATTATTCTTAAAGTATCGCATTGTCATCCAAAACAATCGTGTATATAAAATTTCAGTTCAACTGTTCCGCTTCGAAAAGTGAGAAAAACATCTTTTAAAGTTTTGACCCAAGTCGCTAAAAAGGGAGCCGACGTGGCTGTATCTGTAATTCTTTAAATAATTAATTTCAGTCAATTTTAATTAATTATGATTAAATTATCGTATTGTTACCCAAAACTATAGAAAATTTCAGCTCAAATGAGCGCTTTAAAATGTGAGAAAAAAACCTTTTTAAGTTTTTACACAAGTCGTCAAAATGATCTCTAAGTCACCAAAAATGATACCAACATGGCTGTATTTGTAATTCTTTGAATAATTAGTTTTAATCAATTAATTATAATTAAATTACTGCAATGTCATCCAAAATAAGCGTGTATATAAAATTTCAGTTCAATTGAGTGCTTTAAAATGCATTTTATTAGTGATTGAAGATTTGAACAAGATATATATATATACATAGAGAGAGAGAGAGAGAGAGCGAATAGTAGGAATTGAAAAAGATATATAAATTTTAGAAAATATAGACTTTAACGAAGAGCGTATTTTTTCATCAAATTAAGGTATAAAAAAGTTATTAGCATTCTTCGAGGAAATTTTGTGAGAGAAAAAAAGTCTTTTCTTTTTTTTAGCCGATAGTGACTACTTTGTTAGATTTTATGTGAAACCTTCTACATCAAAATAACTTCAGTTTGTGGTTTTGTATTTGTGTTGAAATTTTTATCAAATATTTATTTTTCTGAATCGTTATTTTCATTCTTCCCCAGCTCCAACTAAAAATAATTTACATGTATTTACACGCAAAATTACATCCTGACTTATGCGAATTCGACTTACGTGGTTATCACTCAGTCCTAGCAATTGTGTAAGTTAGGGGTATTACTGTATTGGTTTATATTTCAAATATGGAATTCTCTTACATTCTGAAACAAGGACAGTTGTAATGCTTGTCGGTTCCTGCTTCCCTCTAATCCCCCTTGTCTACTCTCGGCCCCAGCTAGACGTGTGGGAAGAATTGAATAATCCTTCGACATGATTCACTCTAATTATTTTACTGTCATAAAATATCAAGCAAGCACAATAATAATCCAATGAAATTTGACCAGTATGCAGAGCATGAAGGTGAGACCCGTTAACCTGGGGATAATATTACGGACCCTCAACTGATTCAACAATAACCTATACAAGCTCAATTTCAACTCCACCGCGCTCTAATAAGTTACTCTTTAACTTCTATTTAAATAAGGATCGCGATACCTGTACTCTTGTGAAGTCCTGCTGTTGAGGCCTTTAACTGGATTCGATCACCTCCGAGGGATCCTCTCTTGGAATTTTTCAATTAATACTTTTATAAACTTAGATTTGCACTTAATAAATTCACGATCCTTCACTCACCAACTAACTCTCAAAACGGATACAGAATTTATATAATATACTTAATTTGCATAATCAAGTTTTTTTTCCTTCGGTGAAAGTTGGTTGGTAAAAATATTGCCCCGCAAGAGTCCCCAAGTGGTTAGTCATAGACGAGTATAGATCCGTCACACACTCACAGTTGCAAAGCATTTTTTGTGAAAAATAAGATACAATAACACAATTAAATTGGTATTTGGTGTGCATGGGGATTATATACAATTGAATCAGCTGAACTAATTAATTATTTCTCTAAAAGGTGTCTCATTACGAATGACTTCTTTTAATAATTGATTTCTTAATCCCTTCCCTCACAAATTTTTTGAAAGAAACTGCAAAAAATCCTCACATTTTTTTACTTTAATAAATACAATGTAATAAACAAAACAAAATATGTAGATTTTATGTTGAATTTTTAATTCTTTATAGGTGTAAAAGTATTTAGTTTTAATATTAGTTTACTATCCCGAGTGATCTCGGGCAAACGGAAAAAAGTTAAATATTAGTCTTTGTATGATTGCTTTTGAAACGAGGGACAACTCAAAATGATATCTGACATTCTGTATACTGGTATTTTGTCCCTTTTCTTACTGGCTTACCTCTGGAATCTATTTTACGGGAGCACAGAGTACACTTTCTCGTTATATTTGATTTTTTCCCCCAGCAACTGGAAAATGCCTTGAAGTTAACCTGAATGATGAAGTTAGTTAATACAGTCAATAGAGCAACGTCATGAAATTCCAGTTCGGCTGAAAACCGATTTTCGACGCCAACTTTTGTCATTGTTGTAACAATAACAGTTCAGATCACCCAGAAGAGTTGTATTATTGTCAGACCATTGGAGCAAACTATCAGCCAGATTTGAAGAATTAGGTGGATAGTAAGAGTTGAAAACTTTAATGATTTTACCCCTCCAAGGGAAAGAAATGCCCTGTATTTCGAGTTTGGAGTTATTTAACGATGGAATTTCAATACTTTGATAATGTATGTTCCTCGTTAGGAAGGCTAGCCCCCTCCAGCACCCCCAGGACATCTATCTGTACGACAGATGTTAAATCCATTGCTTAGAGGAATCTCTCAGCTTGATTTCCTGAAGAGCGATGACCTGAACGTCGTATGATTCAGCTGCATCCAGGAGTTGGTCAAGTTTTATCTTTGTGGCTGCAGTGCTTAGGCCATTAACGTTACATTGCAAGATTTTAAGAGACCTATATTTGTATGGAGATTGTAGCATATTTCTTGGACGAGGCCCTCTTCCTTAACCTTGAACGCGTCTCTGTTTATCCAGCGCGACAGACGATGCTGTATGACTCTTTAAAGACGACATCATGGAGAAGGTAAAGAGCAGCTTCTGTTAGTACAGAGTACCTGGAGCACCAAAGGTAGAAGACTGACTTAGCTCCAATGCCTAGCAGACCTTAGCTGAGCATAGTGAAACGGCCTTCACGCCTTGGGTGACCCTACCAGAAGATTACTCTCCCGACGTACTTCACCCGTTCCGCCCAGGTACACCCTCTCGCCGACTTTGAGGCGGCCTGCAGGACTTGAGGGGCTCTACGGAGACTGCTTGACATTATTAATCTCGCTTGGAACAAAGGTAGTCTCCCCAGGAACTGGAAAAAGGCAAACATTATACCAATACAGAAACCTGACAAAAAAGTAACCGCTCCTGAATGTTATAGACCTGTTGCCTTAACTAGTATTCCCTGCAAAGTTATGGAGAAGATGATTCTAACTAGACTTACCTTTCATCTCGCATCCAAAAAAAATCTTTTACCAAAAGAACAATTTGCTTACCGGAGAGGACACAGCACTACTGATCAAGTTTTATATTTATGCCAAAGAGTCAGAGACGCCCAAAACAACAAACCAAACAAACACACCGCTGCTGTATTTCTGGATCTCTCCAAGGCTTTCGATAGAGTCTGGTGGAATTTACTAATCATAAAACTTCATGATAAATTTGAAATCGAAGGCAGGGCTCTTTCATGGATAACTGATTTCTTAAGAGATAGACTTATTCGTATTAAACACAAAGACGCCCTATCCAGTTGCTACAGAACACATCAAGGCGTTCCTCAGGGATCCGTACTGAGCCCAATCTTGTTTTCATTGTATTTGGCCGTGATCGAAAAGTTAATATCTGATGGTGGGTGTGAGGTTGGAATGTTTGCTGATGACATCGTCCTGTGGTGCTCCGATTCTGATGTGAACCTCGTAGAATCTACTCTAAATTCAACGTTAATTGATGTGAGAAACTTTGCAATTGAAAACAAGTTGGTTTTTAACGTCTCTAAATCATACACAGGGTTCTTTACCACACATAGACATCTGTACTCTTATCGCCCCCAAGCTCTCTTCAATAACCAGCCTCTTTCTTATGTCAAACACCCAAAGTACTTGGGTTTCGTTTTGGATCAGGAGATCACGTGCAATGGGCACATACTAAATTTTGTCAACAAGAGTCGCAAGAGACTGAATATTCTTGAGTACATCTCTGGAAGAAACTGGGGTGCTGATGCAAAAACACTCAGGGCAACGTATATTGCTCTCATCAGGCCAATCCTTGAGTATGGGTTCCCTGTATATTTCAGTGCTACCTCAGCTAATTTCATCAAATTAGAGAGGGTTCAATTAAGTGCAGCTCGCATCATAACAGGCTTGAAAAGTAGCTGCCCGAACGAAATAGTACTTTATGAGGCAAATCTTCCACCACTCAGTCTTGTTAGAAACTCAAACTTGGTTAAATGTTTCATCAAATTAAGAAGCTATGAAAATCAAAATCGAACATCTGAATATTTGTGCAAGTGGATAAATTGCCAAAGATTAAAGAAGAATAGCCCATTCAATTTGGCTGACAATATGAAGATAATTTCCCATTCTGTAGAGCAATCTTCTCTAGGACCTTGTGTGAACCCGATTGATGGCCTACCCGGAGTTTACTTTCGTACTAAACTTATGTCCGTCACGAACAAGAACTCAGATATGCTCCCGATTACCTAAGACAGTTGGCTCTGGAAGTCATAGATGGCATTCCGAGTGATTCCATTTTGATTTATACAGATGGCAGTAAAGACGATTTGAACAACGCTGGAAGTGGTGTCTTTATAAAAAAGTCTTTCAGTCCAGCTTTCTAGACGCAACCCGGAAAACTGCTCGGTATTCAGAAGCGAACTAATTGCCATAAATGAAGAATTAAAGGCCCTCCTTGACGGCACTAATTCTAATAACATTTGGATCCTTACTGACAGTCGGAGCTCAATTCATTATCTACAGGACTGGAGCAATATATGCGACTTCGTGGGCATACAAATTATAACCCATCTTAGAAATCTAGCCAAGGGAAGGGAAGTCCACTTTCAGTGGATTCCCTCTCATGTTAACAGCCAAGGGAACGATGCTGCAGACTTATTGGCTAAAAGAGGTTGTTTTGAGCCTCTCAACCGGGACTATAAATAAACATATAAAGAAATTTTCTCTATAAAGAAAAAAGCAGTCAGACAAGACTGGCTCACCCCTCCCGCCCATCCTTGGTTCAGCAGGAAGACCCTGGGTGAAGCATTAGAATTTGGAGGTGACAGAAATGATCAAACGGCCATCTCAAGACTCATAAGTGGACATTTAAAAAACATGACATTTGACTCGGGACGCAAAGTCTTTTCATTGTGCAAAAAATGCAATCTGAAGCCGGCATCCCCCGATCACATCCTGGATTGCTTGGGGTTCGCTCTGGCGGATGTTTATGAAAGTCCTCTACTGGTGCTTGACTTCACTACAGTTCACGGTATCATGGATCTCTGAGGGATTAGAAACAACAACAACAATAACAGTTACAGCAATGCAAACAAATCAAAGTTGGCACCAAAAACCGGCTTTTTAACGTTTTTAATTAATATCTTTTTAACTAATTGCAATATCGGACCGAATTGCAAATCTAAGCCATTCTCGAATCCACTTGAATACATACAATAAATTTCATCAAAATTGGTCCAGCCATTTAGGAGGAGTTAAGTCACATACACATACGCACAGAAGAGTTTTATACATAAAGATTGTTCAAATTTTCGATCGTTAATAATATACTTTCTATTCATCCACATTCGAAGTAGGAATTGACTTAGATATATATATCTATATATATAAAGGAGAAAAGCGACTCACACACACAACACTGACTGACTAATCACGAAATCTCTGGAACTATTCAAACTACAGACTTGAAATTTGGTAGACATGTTCCTTTGATAGAGTAGACATCAGCTAAGAAAGGATTTTCCGAAATTCGAAACGCAAGGGGCGTTACGGGGGGTTAAGGGCTTTAATAATAATTGTTTCCATGTTTAAACTACTTGATGTACAATCTTAAAATTGGGTAAGCGGATTCCTTTCAGAGAGTAGAGATCCGCTACAAAATGAGTTTGCTGAAAATCGACCCCCAAGTGACGTTGCAGGGGCTTAGGGGGCGTTATAGATAATTATTTCCATTTTTAAACTATTTGATGCACTGTCTTTAAATTTGATATATAGATTCCTTTCGTAGAATAATGATCAGTTACAAAACGGGTTTTGTGAAAACAGACTTCTAAGTGGCGTTGGGGGGGATTAAGGGGCGTAATAGATAAATATATCCGTTTTTAAACTACTTCACCTACCTGCTTGATAATTGGTAGGTAAGTTTCTTTCATGGAGTAAATATCCGCTACAAAATAGGTTTTGGGGAAAATTGACCCCCAAAGGGTGTTGCGGGGGCGGGGGTTTAAGGGGCGTTATAAATTCCGATTTTTAAGTTATTAGACGTACAGTCTTGAAACTTAGTAAGCAGATTCCTCTCATAGGGTAGAGATACGCTAAAAATGGGTTTCGTGAAAATTGCCCCCAAGTGGCGTTGAGGGGACTTAAGGGGCGTTATAGATAAAATTATTTCCATTTTTAAACTATTAGACGCACAATCTTTATATTTGATAAAGAGATTTCTTTCATAGAGTAGAGATCAGCTATAAGAAGGTTTTGTGGAAACAGACCTCTAAGTGGCGTTGCAGGGGAATAAGTGGCGTAAGAGATAAATATTTTCGTTTTTAAACTATTTGACCTACCTGCTTGAAAATTGGTAGGAATGTTTCTTTCATGGAGTAAATATCCGCTACAAAACGGGTTTGGAGAAAATTGACCCCCAAGGGGTGTTGCGGGGGGTTAAGGGCAGATATAAATAATTATTTCTTTTTTTAAAGTATTAGACTCACAGTCTTGAAATTTGGTTAGCAGATTCCTCTTATAGGATAGAAATACACTGCAAAATGTGTTTTGTGAAAATCGACCCCTAGGTGGTGTTGCGGGGGTTCAAGGGGCGTTATTGATAATTTTTTTTGCATTTTTAATTAATTGGACGCACAGTCTTCAAATTTTGCTAAGCAGATCCCTTTCATAGAGTGCAATTCCCCTACAAAATGGGTTTTGTGAAAACAGACCCAGAAGTGGCGTTGCGGGGGCTCAAGTGGCGTTATAGACAATTATCCCCATTTTTAAACTGTTCGACGTACAGTCTTGATATTTGATAAGCATATTCCTTTCGTAAAGTAGAGAACCGCTATAAAATGGGTTTTGCGAATATCAACTACTAAGTTTAATTTCGGGAGATTAAGAGGCGTAATCGATAAATATTTCCATTTTTAAACCACTTGATCATCCTGCTTGAAAATTAGTAGGCATGTTCCTTTCATGGAATAGAGTTCCTCTAACAAAGAGTAAAATGAAAATTGACTCAAAGATGTTTGCGAGGGGTCAAGAGGAGTTACAGAAAATAATTCCTGTTTTTAATTGTTAGACCCATATACTTGAAATTTGTTAAGCATGTTTCTTTTGTTGAATAGGGATCCACTAAGAATAAATTTTAAGCAAATCAAGTTCTGGGGGGTTGCAGGGGGTTACTGGGACGTATTGACAAAAAAAATTACTTTTTTCGAGCTACAGGACTATAATAATGAAATTTGGTTTGCATTTTTCTTTTGTTGAATTGAAATCCGCTAAGAGCGGTAATTTTGGAAAACGGCTCTCAACGGGATTACGGGGATATTTATAGTAAAACTTTTGCTTTTTTCTGTTAGATTTAGACTTGAAATTTGGCTTGCATGTTCAATTTACGGAGTAGAGATCCACCGAAAATTGGTTTTGCGGGAATCCACTTGGTTTTTGAGTTACGAAAGAGCAAACATCATTCTATGCTTCAATTTTAGAGATTTTTAGAAAATACAAATTAGATGAGTTCTGCCCTTTTTTTTTATCAACAGGTGACAGTTACATGTATAAGTATATTTTTCAATTCAATCGAATTCTTAATGCTAGGACTTAGATATCAATAATTTATACATATATATAAGCAGTAAAAATTTATAAAACATCATGAAATACCCAGCGAAGCGGGCGGGTAACAGCTAGTATATATATATACATTATTTGTTAGTAGTGTTATAGACATCTTTAAAATTCTTTCAATAAAAATAAAAATTTAGCAAACTGCTTTTCAAGATTGGATCTATAAAAGATAATTACAATATAAAAATTTTTGTTGCAAAAGTGTTAATTGATGTGCTGATTTTAAAAATGTGAACGTTGAATTTGATAGCATACTTGAAGATTACGAGGAAATATATATATATATATATATATATATATATATATATATATATATATATATAATATTTGCTTTTGGATTCTTTCTACAAAACTTTTTTTCCCATTCAAATTTCAAAACGAAACTATATTGATAAGGAAGTAATCTTCACTTCACTCATCAAGTGGCGTTATCTTTAACGGTCCTCATATAGTTTTTTCTCTTAAGGCGTAGTTGTGAGTATTTGAAAATCAGTGATGAGAATAGATTTTTTAGATTCTTTCGATTTATTTTGAAGAAATAATTTAATTTTGGTTTAAAATCTGAATTACATCAGTGTTCAAGTAGGAGATATTTAAAAAAAAAGATTACCCCTCCCTATTTTTTATGTAATGAAACTTTTACGAAAAGAATACTGGATTTGCATCTTGTTGGACTATATAATCATATATCAAATAAGTCACCGTTATTTCCTTAGTTTCCATTTCATGTAAGTAATATTATTGAATAGCTGCATCAGGTAACTTTTTATAATGATTTGATTATTGAAATCGTTTTGATTTCTGAATTGAGAATTAACTTAAGCAATAATATGTATCAATTTTCTTCTTGTTGACTAGCTGTCTATCGTAATAAGTTGTCAAGCAAGATGAATTTGATGCTCTTAAACTAATTATTAAGCTGTGAAATGTTTTATTTGGATTATTAAGATACATATAATACCAGCCCTGAATGTTTACACTTTTAATTTTAATATGTGTAAATGATTTTTCCGGAAAACATCAAGCAGAATAGAATTCTTTATAAGTTTTTTTGTTGTTGTTTTTTTGTTTATGAAAATAATAGTGCTATAAGTATTTTATTGATTCTTAAAACCATAGCAGAATGAATGCCAATTTAGATCTACGTAATGCTGTCTTGATTCACCGTTTACCGGATAACTTACAAAAAGCCGGTGCACATGCCTTAGCGGAATCAATTTCCATCCCCCTTGAATCGGTTGCACTGATGAAATCAGATCACTGGGGTGTAAAAGTAATTCTCGATAATGATACGAATTTCAAAAAAATGGTGCTAAAAGGTTTCTTAGAAGTTTCAAATAAAACGTATTTAGTTTATCCTGTAGTTACAGACTTAGCAATTTGCGGAGCCGGTCCCAATGTTGACGAAGCCATGGTGACATCTCTGTTGAAACCCTTTGCTCCCGTTTTGTTAGTTTATAAAGAAAAGAATAAATGCAATGGAACATTGGCAAGAAACTACAGGGGAGTGCTGTTTCATCCGGAGATACCTGAGGAAATTAAAAAATGGACATGTATTAAACTGAAATCTGGTGCGACTGATAATGCTGAATTAAGCATAACCTTTTTCTGCCGATTCTGCAGACAGTATGGACACACCAGGCATGAATGCAACAAAGTGAAACTTCAAAACTCATCAAATGGTAAGTTGAAATCTAAATTCATAGTTATAGAAATCTGATTTTAACAAAAAACAATAATAAGTTATAGCAAGATGATACTCAAATTTAAATCTCAAGAACCGATGATCTTGCAAATTCAAATTTTTAAAATCTTTCAAATTTGAAAAGTCTGAAAGAAATGATAATTTATTGTTCTAGAATTCGTAAAAAAGGATATTTTGAATATATATATATATATATATATATATATATCATTTAAAACTCTCTCTCTCTCTATAAATTAAAGTATTCAAGGTAAAAAATATGTTAATTTTATGTAACGTTCACAATTTAAACGGCTTGCGGAGCAAGCCTGCCTACGTTTTAGAAAAAAAGTAACGACTTTCTGCTTTTATTTTATCCATTTCTTATTTTTAATTTTTTTTCTAAATCTGTTTCTTATTTCTAATTTTTTAACGTCTTCGGTTCTTAGGTACAATTAACACAAATGTAGTCCTTTTGATTGAATAAGACATTGCAAACACAAGAGTATTGTTGTTTTTCAATTCCTACTATTAGCTCCCTCTCTTTGTATATATATTTATCTTGTTCAAATTTTCAATCGTTAATAAAATACTTTCTATTCATCCAATCTTGTTCAAATAAATTTCTTTAAGCTTGTAGTGGATGATACTTTATGTTAATACAGTTTTTTTCAAATGTTAATTCATTACAGGTTAATTAATTAAATTAAATTAAACACCGGTTTTCTACGCCAACTTAGATTTGTCTGATCAACTTGATTTTGTTGTAACAATGTAACTCTGTTAAAACAATGACAAAAGTTGGAGTCGAAAACTGGTTTTTCAACCAAACTAGCCAAACTGGGTGTGCATTGTTACAACAATGCAGACAAATCATGCTCTTTTTTTAATTCCTACTATTAGTTCACCCTCTCCCTATATATATATATATATATATATATATCTTGTTCAAATTTTCAGTCGTGTTATTAAAATACTTTTTATTCATCCACACATACAAAGTAGAAATTGACTTAAAATATTTTTTTAATATTACTTGTTTCCGATAATATTATATAAGACTATTTTTTTACTGTGCTTCTTTTAACTAATATGCAATTAACGTAAAATTTTCAGTTGATATAATTATATTGATCAGAGACCCTGATTAAAATAATTTGTGCTAAATTTTGGTGATTGTTTTATACTAGGGTTTGCAGCTTCGGGATTCCGGGATCCCGGTGGTTTTTTCAAGTCCCAGGATCCAGGTATTAAAATAACTAATCCTGGGATTTAATTTTTGTCTGAATTATATTTTGAAATTTTTTTTCAAAGTATTGTGAATGTGAATCTGGTATTACATTTAATGTATCTTATTTACTTTTTCTGTATACGTTTAATGTCAGTTTTCTTACATGTTGAACCTAGAAGGGTTCGAGGTGGGGGGGGGGGCGTATGTTAAACCATAAAATTTGATATGTGTTTTCTTTTATTTTCTTCTGTAATATTCTCCCCATTGCGAGTGGGGGCAGAAAACGGACATTTCTCCCATCCTCAGGATATCCGGAGTCTGCTAACTTGAATATAGGTAATTAGAATTTTTGGAAGATGTCTAGTAGGGTGTTCAGCTCCGGGATCCCGGAATTCCAAACTCTAAGAATTTAATTTTTGAAAAAATTGTATTGAATTTATGAAATATGTACGTAGAATTTTTTTTTGTGTAATTATAAGTGTGCTATTGGTAAAATATATATATATATATATATATATGCACATTTCTCATTTCTCGTATGGGAGAATGTCGCACAGATCTAAGTGGTTCACTGCAATGTTTACACAATAATATAAGCAACTTCTCAAGAATAGATTTTGTCACAGTTTCTTCTTCAACCAAATGCCGTTAATTAATAGCGGACCTGCTTGGAAGACTTGAGATACTCCAAATCGCATTGCATTACTAACAGCTCATGCAACTGGATCTTCAATTTCAAATGAGGTAACACTTGAAATTGATTGACATTCTGATTCAATAACTGGGTCGATTTATATACAAAAACCATTAAGTGTAGCAGAAGAACTAAATAAAGTTATCAAAGAGGTATATGCACCAATGCAGTCTATTAGATTTGAGACACTGTTATCAAAAATTCAAAAAGAAATGTCTCCTTTTTGAAAATGAAGGGAGACGTGGTAACTACCTGAAGAGAATATAATCCTATTTATTGACGATAATACCTACTAGTAAAGAATCCGAACGGGCATTTTCTTCAGAAGGACAATGTTTAACAAAAATAATAAGCCGTTTTAACGATGAGACGCTGGAGGAGCTGTGTTTTTATAAACTTATTTATGGAATCACAAAAAATAAAAAATGCTTTCTTTTTAAATTTCATTATGTACTATTTTTATTTGTTTTTTATGATGAATTAATTATTTTTGTTTCATGAAAATAGTATTAAATCAATTTTTAATTATATTTTCAATTTTATTATGCAATTTCAACTATGCCAATATGTAAGTTTTTTTTAATAAATAGCTCAATCCTAATCCCGGGATTTGGATAACGTAATCCCGAAATCCCGGGATTGAAAATATGACACGGGATTGCAAACCCTATTTTATACGCATATAGGAATGTAATATTTGCATTTAAATAAAGATTTGGAGTAAATATCATTGCTGGAGGAAATTATGATCTAAACTTTAAAATTTAATTTCAAAAGTAGGAAACACAATTGACACAGGTTTCTAAAATTTTATTTTGCATTCCAGAATTTTTTTAAAATTTAAATATTCCAAAAATATTCTAAAAAACGGAAAAGTTTATCGTTGTAAATAAATTGTTTCATAGTCTTAATTCAAATTACAATAGATAAATTAAAATATTCTTTTGGTTATTGTAAAGTTATTGAATGAATTTTCATCAACAACTGATCAAATACTCCTTGGTAAACAGAATTTTTACCGATTTAATATCTTTTAATAATGAAATGTGTGTAATCTGAAATTATTTTATGTGTGTTATAAATAAATGTGTTTTGTAAAATGCAAATTAAATCCGACTCCTAAATAATTTTTCAAAGTTAATTACGATCTTTTAGAACCATTTTGACCGAAAGAAAGTTATATGTGAAGATCGTTGCATTTAAAATCAATCATTTTCCACGAACAACGTTCGTTTAAGTTAAATTTGTGACGCATCTATTCGCGACTATATTAACCTAGGGGATTTTCTGGGGAAAAATAATTTAATTCAACCAACTTTCGCCGACCAAGAAAGCGTGATTATGTAAATGAAGTATATTATATAAATTCTGTTTTCGAGAGTTTGGAAGTTGGCAAGTAGGAGTTAGCATAGAGTCTGGCAGTTTGTTTTTTAACTGAAGATTGAAAGATAATGGAATTATTAAGAGGTCTTGGAGTTGTCCAGGAAAACGGATTACACCAGTGAATCCAACGACATTGATCAATCCCGATAAAGATCACCTGCAAGATTCCAGTGTAAGATCCGATGCAAAAAAAGTACAGGTATCGTAAGCTTATTAATTAGAAGTTAGCTTATTAGTGTGCGACGTAGTTATATTTGAGCGTATTTAAGCTATCTTAGATTCAGGTGAGGGTCCGTAGTAGTTATAGAATCTCCCCTCCGCGCTCTACTATTTAATCGCCTATCCTGATTAGATTGTTATTGTGTCTGATTGATATTTTGGTAACAATAAATTAATTAGATTGAAATCATGTATGTTGATCATTCAGTTTCTCCCACACACCGGCTAGGTTGTGTGGGAGAAAAAATTTCCGCAATTTCCGCAAAACCAATTTTCGTGGATCTCTACTCCGTAAAATAAACATGGAAGCCTAATTTCAAATCTAAATATAATAGAGCAAAAACAATACCCCCCCCCCCCCGTAATTCCGTTGAGAGTCGTTGTCCCAAATAACCGTTCTCAGAGGATTTCAATTAAACAAAAGAAAAATCTAAGCCAAATTCTATTATTATAGTCGTAGTTCAAAAAAAGGAATTTTTTTGTCAACACGCCCCAGTAACCTCCTGCTCCCCCAGGAGTTGATTCCAGTCAAATGCATTCTCAGTGGATCCCTATTCAACAAAAGAAACATGCTTAACAAATTTCAAGTATGTGGGTCTAACAATTCTAAAACAAGATTTTTCTTCCTATAATTCCCCTTGACCGCTCGCAACCCTACTTGGGGGTCGATTTTTGTTTTACTCTTTGTTAGAGGAACTCTATTCCATGGAAGGAGCATGCCTACCAATTTTCAAGTAGGTAGATCTAAGAGTTTAAAAAAGGAAATATTATCTATTACGCCCCTTAATCCCCCGAAATGAAACTTGGGGTTAATTTTCGCGAAACCCATTTTGTAGCGGTTCTGTACTCAACGAAAGGAATCTGCTTACGAAATTTCAAAACTGTACGGCTAATAGTTTAAAAATAGGAATGATTATCTATAACCCTTGAGCCCCAGCAACGCCATTTGGGAGTATGTTTTCACAAAACCCATTTTCTAGCGGATCTCTACTCTATGAAAGGAATCTGCTTATTAAATTTGAAGACTGCACTTCTCCAGTAGTTTAAAAATGGAAGTAATTATCTATAACGCCCCTTAAGCCCCGCAACAACACTTGGGGGTCGATTTTCATGATACCCATTTGTTATGAATGAGAATAAGAATAGATTTCAAATTAGAACCCATGATTAGACTTAGAATGAATAATGTCTTTCGACTTTCAAAACTGAATATTAAAGAATAACGACTTTAAAACTGAATATTAAAGAATAATGACTTTAAAACTGAATATTAAAGAATAACGACTTTAAAACTGAATCTGATTTGGAATGCAATCATGGGAATTGTATAACGAAAGGATTTCGACTCACCGCCATTTTCCATGCTGGGCGTCTAAACAGTGTGTAAGTATATCCTATGGACGCTTGAGAGAATAAATATAAATTAAAATGGTTTATTGAGACCATAAATTAATTCACAAGTCGACTTTTCATGTATATATTTTCTTCACACACACACTCACACCGTTATATGGAGGAACAAAAAACATTGTACAACACATAGTCACAACAACAACCACCATTACAACTGAATAATCCGAATCATTTTCCCGCCGAATCCTACATACTTCCAGAATAAAAAAAAGTTCAGTTCGTGGCGCCATCTCTGGACGGCGAAAGGAGTCAACTGTTCTTAGCACCATTTTGAAGCGTATCTCTAAACTATGAGAGGTATTTGCTTACCAAATTTCATGACTGTACGTCTAATAGTTTAAAAAATGGAATTATAACGCCCCTTAACCCCCTCCCCTCAACACCCTTGTGGGTCAATTTTCCCCAAACCCATTTTGTAGCGGATATTTACTCCATGAAAGAAACATGCCTACCAATTTTCAAGCAGGTAGGTCTAGTAGTTTAAAAACAGAAGTAATTATCTATAACGCTCCTTAAGCTCTGCAACGCCACTTGGGGGCCGATTTTCACGAAACCCATTTTGTAGCGTATCTCTACCCCATGAGAGGAATCCGCTTACCAAATTTCAAGACTGTGCGTCTAATAGTTTAACAATCGGAATATCTCCCCATAACCGGGAGCCCGAATTTACCACCTTTAGTTTGTAAGGACTGAGTTGTTCTCTCAGTCCCGCCTAGAGCTGTGGGAGGAAGGGAAGGATGACTAGCCATATCGCCAATTAATCTATTTATTGAACACACAATTAATCAACACAATTCAAATAATTTAAACGAGAAGAGATGCTCTCAATTTAAGCAATATGTGGATTAATAACGAGATACGCTAATTATGAGATGACTTTAAATATCGACCCTCTTATTTCAGGATCAAATCTACTATCCCAATTATCTGAGCAACAATTGAACTTTAGTGACCAATCGTCACTTTAATCCTTTCGCCTATCCAATATCTGAAATGCGCTATGAAATAGTATAATACCTGATCAGTAACAATCTATCCTTCTCACATTCTCTTACTTAGCTTGAAAACCTAGACTATATATATAGCCGCCCTAATCTGAATAATCAAGTTTTCATCTTCAGAGGGTTGGCTGTGAATAAACTAGAATTGGTAGACCAAAGATTTCTCAAGAGGATTATATTAAAGAAAGGACGCGTATAGATCCGTCACAAGTTTAATCTTTAGTAATTTGTGCCCGGGGCTTACAAAAGAAGTCCCCAAGTCCTATCCCTTAGACCTCTCCTCCAATCAGAGAGCGAGACTACTAAACATTCGCTGATCAAGATCATTAAAGTGGAATTTACTCTAACTCAACTGTGTTTATGTGTATGGAGAGGATTATCTCTCGATCTCTCCACCTCCATGTCAATGATATAGGGGTTCACAACTAGAGGGGCCCCGACATGTGCGAACAAAAAAATCATAAAATGTTAAGGGGCTCCGAAAAGTGACACATAAGGGCCCATTCAGGACTATCTACACCAGTGGGTGTGAGCAAAATATTTGCTCGATCAATCGGAAAACGAGCTCACATCATAACCAATACTTTCGGTTGCTCTTTAATTGAAAAGCAAGATTACGTGAAACTTTGAGATCCACTATTTTTTATTATATTAAAGAGGTTCACCCACGTAATAGGTTCAAAAAATCCAAAAAAAAAATTTTTTTTTTCCATAAATTGCTTTCTTAACATGTCTAGAATACAGTGGTAAAGAGATTTTTTAAAAATTCGAAGTGGTTATAAAGAAGCAGCTGTTCGGAGCGATGAGTTGGTAATCGAAGGCTAGGCATATGGACTAAATTCATGTGACATTATAATCACATGATAATTTTAAACCACGTGTTTTTGGCCAATCAAATTCAAAAATACATGTGACGTCATAGTCACGATAAATGCAATTATCATTTTCAGCAAATCAGTTCATGCACTTCGTTGTTGCCAAAATACGCTTTTTACAGAAACTTTTTTTTAAAAAATTAATATTTTTTACTTTATTTAGAAGTACCTGTATAAAACAAGACTTTTTTTTCTTTAATTTTAAAATCTTTTTGCAGAAATTTCTTTTTATAACTCTTAAGCAGCTTTACCCAATTATGCAATTTGAAATTTTACCTAAGTTTTAAAAGTTAAAAAGTACGAGCTAGTTTATTGTCCGTTTTGAATTCAATGTAGAATACGTGTTTATATTATCATGTGACCGTCATGAATTTAGTCCAATGGACTAAAAAATGGACTAAAGGGTCAATGGTGTACAGTCGGCTTGATACCATTGACCCTTCTCTGCAAATATAGGTCCATACAAGTTTGTAGTAGTTTAAAAGAAAATATCTACAGTTATTGAATATTTCGTTGAACTTGTTTTAGTCTTCGCCACCAGGCATCGAAGATTGGATAAGTTAAGATTTTATTGTTTTAATCGGACTTGAAACTTTAAACGCGTTTCCTCAAAACTGCGTTTTTCAAACTTTCCACCATCATATCTCAAGAACGGTTTGACCGAATGACTTAATATTTATAGGGTAGATTTAGAACATACATACGCACCAAAGGGACTACAATCATTCCAAAATTCAAAAACTTTCTATTTTTTATAACAAAAATATAACAAAAAACCATGAAATTCGAAACTTTTCTTTAGAGGTCTACCAAGAATCTATTTTTTTGATATTTTCAATTGAGTATAGTCCATTCTGTGCATTTAAACTTGTAAATAAAAACGCCGTTAACTTTTTTTATTTCAGATAAGCCAATCAGTCGGAATCGTAGAGGAAGTGAGGTCTTATTTTGTGCCAGTGTGTTCAGAGCGCTATAACTCCTTTCTATTGGATATTTTTAGCTAAACATTTATATATACTCTTAAAATACATATAAACAAATGATAGAAAACTTAAAGTTCTTTCTTTTTATTGATCATCAAAAAAAATTATCTAAAAATGCTTAAAAAACAGGCCGTCACACTGGTGAACCCCCTTAATTTCTATCAAAAGACTTGAATCTTAATATTAAATTCTAAAATTCTTGTGATCAAATTGTTATTTTGTAAATCTAAAGTATAAGGAGATATATGCCATATGGCATGGAAACTTCGAAGTTGGATTACCTTCGCCTTCTTTATGATAGTTCTAAGAGTTCCTCGCTTTTTCTAACAATCCTTTTTTCAATTAAAACATTGAAATACCTATAATGTGTGTAAAAAGATAAGAACATATAAAATAAATTGGGTTTCGTTTTCATTATTTTTTAGAACTTTTTAATAAATAACAGTTTAGGTTTTCTAAGAGACATTTATGCAATTATGTGCATTAATAATTAGTTTGATTGAGAATTCTGATATTCAATTTTAACTAAAGTAATGAAAAGGGGCAATACTTTTCTTTCAAAAATATCTTAGTAATATGTGTGTTTTTTTTAAATTTCAGTTGAAACACAAGATTTGTCTGTTACCAGTAGCTCGAATGTCAAGAAGCCTACGAAAACATGCACATCTCCGGGAAAAAATAGCTTGCCAAATTCTCTCCCGAAAATATTCCAAAATCCCGAAACAGATCAAAATAAAAAAGTTCCTCTTCAGAAAAATGTGACAGAATTCAGAATTTCTGAGCGAGGATCGGAACTTTCGTCTTCTTTTAATTTCATCAAATTGATTCCTCCATCTTCAAAAAAAGATATTATTCATTTGAAGAAATTCATTTTAGATGATGATATCCAGGAGAGAACTTACAAAGCGGCTTTACGCTATCCTGATGGTATCAATGAATTGCTCAAAGTACTAGAACATATGGGGCGATTCAATGAAAAATATGCAGAAAAAAGATCCGCAGAGGAAAAAAAATTCACGAAGTGGCTTAACATAATCACTGCCAAAATAAAGTATTTCCATTTGGCAAAGATTTCGAACATCGAACCTCATTATAAGCCTGCCCTAGAAGAAATACGAAAAATACAGATTGAGAATGTAAATATCAAGCCAAAAGATGCAGTTGCAACAAGCAAGAAATATCGTTCTGAAGATAGCAACCCAATCGATTCTCAGAGAAAAATAACGAATAATTCTTCGAAAATACTAAAAAGATGCGTTTCAAGAACTGGAGACCAGTGTCAAGACAAATACAAACATTCGCCGGAGATAGCTGAACACGGATCTGTTCTCTCTAAAATTGATAGAAATCCTTCACGCCAAAATAATATCCATATTTCAGGTACTTGTAATAATAAGAATTCAAAACCGTTTAGTCAAACTGAGGCAAAAAACAGACTAAAATGTTCCTCAGGTATTAAAAACGACAACAGTGAAATTGCTACAAAAAGAGTACAACCTCAAAAATCTTTCGATGCAGTACCAGAGAAACCTGAAACGAATTTAATCGACGGTATAATCAACGAAATATATTTGAGGCATAATAAGAATGCAAGACAAACCAAATTGAGTGCTCAAAATTCGAAGAAAATTTCTCCTGTTCAAAATAACAGTAGTCGTATTCATACCAATCAGCGTACATTGGCAAGCGAAAAAACGGATCTACAAATAAATGGTTCAAAGCAAAATTTCTCTTTGAAGGCAACGGATGAATTTGGTTCTCAAAATCTAAAGAGTGAACCTTGCTTTACGGCAAGGAATTTTCCTGTTGCTGTGAAACGTGAACCGAATGAATCATCATCAGAAAATACACTATTTCAAGCTTCTGATGCATTGTTCAGTGGATTTTTGAAAAAGAAAATAAAAACAGAAGTCATTGAGGAAGAAGTAGAAAAGGATATTAAGAAACAAAATGAGGCAACTATAACAGGTAATTTATTTTTCAGTATTTAGTATTCAGAGGTACATTACTATAGATTTAATTCAAGTTTGGAATAAAAGACAAGGAAAAAATATATTTTAGACTTTTTCTGAATTAAAAAATATTATAAAGTCAGCATTCAAGTCAAAACACAAATGATATCGGTAGGATTGAAGGATATTCTTAACTTGTTTGTAACCTATAAAACCACGTTTTGATTATAAAAATGCAGAGATGTTACAAAAACGGTTAAAAAATTTTGCAAAATTGAAAGAAAGACCGAATTTGAAAGGGAAAAAAAATTAAATGCAGGGAATTTGTCGCTTATAAGTCTTACTTGGCTAAAACCTATGGATTTTTCAAATTTAGAGACCAGCAAATAAATTTTATACCATATTTTCTTCGTTATAAACGATTTTAAAGTGTTATTCATAAAATATTGATTTAACAGAGTCTGAAGTAGTGGTCAACAAATTTTCTGGCCTCGCTAATTCCTAATTTTATATATATATATAAATCCCCCAGTCCACTACAATTTCTTCTAAAGAGATGAGCACGTTTGTAAAAAAATATATTCAGTTTCCAATTTAGTAATAGGCATTGTACTTGTATTTCACGTAATAAAATTATATAAATTCTTTTTTATTGGGACAAAATCTTTAACGGTTGCTTAACTTCTACAAAATCATTCAAATTAGCTTAACTGATGCAGAATGATTGAAGTTACTTAAGTATTTTGCATATTATGTAATGCCGGATGGTTCCTGCTTACATCTGAAACCCCTTGTCTACCCGCAGACCCAATTAGGTGTGTAGGAGAAAATGAATAATCAACAGACATAATTCCTATCTAATTAATTTATTGTTACCAAAATATCAATAAGACACAATAACAATCCAATTAAGATAGATGATCAAATAGTAGAGCGCGGAGGCGAGATTCAATAACACGGGGATAATACTACTGACCCTCAACTGAATCTACGATATCTTAAATACGCTCAATATAAACTACGTCGCACACTAATAAGCTAACTTCTAATTAATCAAGGCTCCCGATATCTTTACTTCTATGAAGCGGATCCTACACTTGAATCTTGCAGGAGATTTTTATATGGATTTATTCACTGTCATTGGATCCAATCTCCGCAATCCTTTTCCTGGACAAACTCCACATTCTCTTAATAATTCCATGAATCTTCAATTTTCAACTAACAAACTAACTCGCTAACTCCAACTTCCCAACCCTTCAAACTCGCGAAAACAGAATTTATATGATATACTTCATTTACATAATCACGCTTTCTTACTCGGCTAAAGTTGTTTGAGATAAAATATCCCCCCCCCCCAGAAGAATCCCCAAGGTATTAGTATAGTCGCGGATAGATCTGTCACAATTAGAGAGTTATTTTTCCCTGTTTGAAATCAATTCAAGGATTTTTTTTTTTTTACTCCAAAGATGTGACAGCAAGATTGAAACGATCTCACGTTCCCGAATTTTTAACTGCCCTGATAGAAGAAAATAACTCTTCTCACACAAATATGTTATTGAGAACCAAATAAACTTTTTGATGTTTTTTCACTCTTTAGAATGTATTCATGATTTATGGAGGGGAAAAAATGAGATTACGATAAGAATGACTGGAACTTAGCATAGAAAGATTTCGTTGGAAGATGGTACTTAAAGTAAATTTTAATGCCAATGTGTTAAGTTAGTTGAACCATCCTTCATAAGCTCTGTCAAATTTATGATTTCCACGAACCAAAAGAAAGAAGGCCTTTTTTTTACATTTATGCTTAAACCAGTGCTTCTCAAAGTTTCAATGTTTGCGACCCAATAGTCAATCATAATTTTCATCACGCCCCCCCCCATACAATAACAATGTATTTAATTCAATAATACTATACTTTGGCGCTAAGGCTACAATAAGACTTTCTCTTAAGTGCCACCGGCGTATATAAACGTCTCGCTCAGCCAAAGCATTAATTACCGGCGTATATATACGTCTTTCCGAAATAAGATCTCTTCTGTGCACTGCTATCCAAAAAATTATTCCGAAGACTTTGGAATGCAATACAAGGACCTTGATTTGCTTATTTGTTCCTTTTCTCCCTCCCCCAATACATCACATACGTGTGCCTTCGTGGAAACGGGGGCATTGGGGAGCGAATCGCGTTACTTTTAAATGACAATTAAGGGATTAATTATAAACTATACAAATTATCTTAATAAGTGCTCATTTTTGTATGTAATTTTATACATGACGAGCCCATGGGGTCGTTGGCAATTGTTAATGTTGTTCTTAACTTAGTATTATTAAATTAATTATAAAATACAGTGTGCAGTATAAGTACAAAATACAGCGTGCACATTTATAAGTGCATTATATCAGTGTAATGTGTATTTTATATTTTTTATTATATCAGAATATATTTTGTTTGCTTACTTTTAGTAAATTAATAGTTTTTTTTAAATAATCCTTTGTTTATCCGACTTTTCAATATACTCGCACCTCCCTCATTGAGTTATCACGCCCTCTTAGGGGGGCGTGCCCCACAGTTTGAGAAACGCTGGTTTAAACTGATATCTTCGATATTTACCACAGATGGATTTTTATTCAGATATTGCTATGTCTGAAATCAGTGGCGTAACGGAGAATATTAACCCCCCCCCCTGCAAAGTCAGGTTTTGGGCCCCAAGTCGGATTTTTCAGAGGATTGCAAAACCATAACCTTTGGGTACCCTAGAATCCTGGAGCCCCCCCCCCCCCCGCGATGCGAGGTGTACGTTACGCCACTGTCTGAAATCTTTCTTTACGTAATGGTGACCAAAAGATTCAGTGAATAATTTCAAATATATTTGACGAATGCTACTATCGATGGGCAAGTTATTAAAAATGTATATGTAAGCTTCAAATTTTGTTTTTAGCATGTTTGTTTTAATACAAGGAACATATATTCAACTATCAATACTCTTTATATATTTTCAAGCATTCTTTGAAAACAAACCGAAATATTTCTTTTACATTATTTCTTGGGTTTTTAATTTTCTCTTCTTCAGATCCTAAACCTGCGAGTGGTCATCGTAAGTTTTTTTTTTTAGATAAGAAATCTTACACCATTACCTGATAAGCTTTCAAAACCCACATCACAAAACGATCGAGGGTCTATTTCACTGCTGCACCCAGTTCACTATTTAAATAAATCCTAAGTTCAAGTACAATCGAACCGTGTTAACACGCCTAGTTTTCCATGGCTCTTTGGATAAGCAAACTTGATAACCAATTGCTTGTGAATCATTTCTGGAAATTGAGAAAAGTCAAATAGTATCTTTCATCCTATGAAATTCAGATTAATATTTTGTTCGAACACGACACCATTTAATTAATTTTTTTTGCTTTCCATTGCACATAATGAATCACCATTTCTTGAAAAGTGAAATGATCCAATTTGGATTATTTATTTATTATTATAAAGTAAAAGAAACTTTCAAGATATCATGATCATTGAGTTCAGTAATACTTTCAGCCATTTTGTTTGGGCCTAACCTTCAGAGTTATAAAGAATTTTTTCTACCAGAAGAGAAATGGGAAGAAACGTCAGATAACGAGGAAAATAACAATGTACCTAGGGACTCTTTAAGGTCATGGGCCTCAGGACCTTAAAGAGGAAAAGTAAGCGCCACTTGAGACCCATAAAAGTAAACAAAAAAAATTATAGTTTAAAAAAAAATTAAAAAAAAAAAAACTTTTATAGTGATTCGAACTAAAAAGTAAAAAAATAATTCTTAATATTAAAATAAAATGATTAACGAGAAAATTACTGTCATTGGAGTAAAAGCATGAGGTGTTCTGTATTAATTGTTATAATTTTTTACTAGTTCTATTCCGAAATGCTGAGTTAGTGTAAAAATGTAGTACAAAGCACCCCACGCTTTTACCACAATGGCATTAATTTTCTCGTTAGTCATTTTATTCTTATATTAAAAATTATTTATTTTTTTTAACTTTTTAGTTCGATTCACTATAAAAAAAGCGTGTTTCTTAGTTTTTTTTTTTAAACCAATTTTTTCCCCATTTTTTAGTTTGATCTACAATAAAAGCGTGTTTTTTAGTTTTTTTAAACTATTATTTACTTTCATTGTTGGAATTTATCCATGAGTTTGATATTTGGAGCCGGAATTAGCCTTGCTCTTCAATGGATATTAATTAATGGGTCTGAAGGATATTTATTCTCTCCGTTTACGGGGCCTCGGATGAGTCCCATTTCGTTATATTTCTAAGATTCCGTCTTTATAGATACAGGTCAAACTAATAAAAGTATGTTAAGAATAAATATTAAGTGTCAATCGTATTATCACCTTTTAAATGTATTGCTATAATATTAATTAGTATCATCACTTCACCGTATTGCTCTATAAAAATATAAAATACTTAGCAGTTAGAACATAATTTTTTTTCACATGCACGAATCTTTTTTTTTTTATTTTCATTTTCAGAAAAACTAGACAATTTTTATATTATGATAAGAAATTGCTGATGCACCCCCCTCCCTTTTCTCACATAAAGAACACTTTTTTTTTGTTTTATTTGTACTAACCACAAGTGCATTCGCTTTTGGGGTTGCACCTTAATCTTTTAGTCGCTAAATTTGGAATTTGTCGCCAAATCTGGAAGTGGTATATGGATATAGTTGCTAAATCTGGAAATCGTTATTCCTGATGATCCTGATCAGGACAATGGAACAAAACTAGGAAATTATTGTATTGTCATCGGTCCTTTACAAGTGTGCAAAATTTCGGATTAATATGACCTTTTAAATTGGGTGAAAATCAAACTCAAAGATTCCGTTACATACAAGTGAAACTTATAAAAGCGTGTTAAAATAAATACATCGCTTTATTATTTAACAATAATTTATGTAATGTTTAATAGCTTTTTCTGTTTCAATACCTATAGTTTTTAATGTTTATAGTTTTTTAGAAGAGTCAATTTTTTTATACTCCCTTTTTCAGAAGTATAAACTAATCTACTATTCATATAGATTTAAAACCCCCTTACTTTTATTTCCAAATGTACTGTAATAGTTGAGCGCAGTAAGATTTGGTATAAAAGCAATTTTTTGATAAATTATTTATTGATAACAAAATTCTTTTATAACAACACCGGTAAAAAGCGAGTTTTTTATAAACATGGGTTATCTTTCAAAATTCATGCTTTGCGTAACATAATTTTTTTTATGCCTTAATTTTTAAGAGTGAAAGGGAATGTTGAGTCAAATTGAATTTATTCAATAATTAATTTTAATAATTTAATTTTACGAAAGGAAAATTTAGTTTGTTGGTTTCAATACGTAACTTTTTCACGTTGTAAACTATTGGAATTATGAGTAAAATTTAGTTCTTTAAATAATTATTTTTAATAAGTTAATTTTTGTAAATTATGATTAAATCATTGTATTGTCATCCAAAACATTCGCGTTGAAAAAATTTCAGCTCATTTGAACGCTTTAAGATGTGAGAAAAAAGTTTTTAAAGTTTTGACCCAAGTCGCCAAATTTGGTAACAAAAATGATGCCGGCGTGGCTGTATCTGTAATTCTTTAAATAATTAGTCTTAATCAATTAATTTTTATTAATTATAATTACATTATCGTATTGTCATCCGAAACAATCGTGTGTAGAAAATTTCAGCTCAACTGAGCTCTTTAAAATGTGAGAAAAAAAGCTTTTAAAGTTTTGACCCAGACATAGTTACAATGTGAAATAAAAGGAAACCCATTAAAATTATAAAGAATGAAATCCCCATGCAACAAATATTAAATTTTCACTAATTTTTTTTTCTTTATAGATGGGAAATCGGATGTTCTTCAGAAATTCGACTGTAAATTTGGTATTACAGAAGCACCGAAGAAAAAAATACCGCATTTTAAATTTCCCAATGGTTTCGATTCTGCTATCAAACGTTCAAAAGGGATTCTGAAGCCAGATGTAATGAAAGCCTTTCTGATACACGTCAGACGTAGAAAATATCCATGGAAATATGCTGCAATATATGATAGAGATGTAAGTAAAATCATTGAACAATTAGATGGTATTGTTCTCAGCTACTATTATGGAAGAACAAGAAGTTCATCAGATGATGCTCAAATTTCCTGGGTGATGCAGCTGATAAAGAATTTGAAGGAACATTATAGTGTTGTTTCATGACATTTTTGATCCATGAGCTAAAAACATTTTGAGTATATTACGAGTATCACATAAACCCATTTTTGTGTTTTTTATTTTGTGTTTATATAAAATGCAAGTTGTATCAAATTGATTAAATTTGTATAAGAATAATAAACGTTCTTAAAACTACACTTGAGTTCTCATGTGGTTTTTTCTTAATATTTTAATCTGAACATCTTAGTTTTTTAAAAGATACATTAACAGTATAATTTTATTTAATAGCCCATTCTTTGTAAGAGTTTCATAATAGTTATATCTTAGTATTTTAGTGTTACATGCTGATAGTGTAGTGTAACAGTTTAGTGTTTATGCTTGATATGACCTCTGGTGGCAAAACCTAGCACTATAATTAAATGAACACTAACCGTTTGCCTGCGTATATTCTTCTGGTCTATTTATATTTTTTTTTTTTTTTTTTTTTTTTTTTTTTTTTTTTTTTGCCTGCGTAATTTCCTTCTAGTCATACAGATGATATATAGTTGATCACAGTGGCGTAACGTACACTCCCACATTGAGGGGGAAGCCAGAGTTCTAGGGGACCCAAAACCTGGATGCCACCAAATACCTACCGTTTGTAAAATCTAACTTGGGGGCCCAAAACTTGACTTTGCACGGGGTCCCAAATGTTCTCCGTTACACCACTGTAGTTGATAGAATATGTCTAAATATCTTTCTTATATGTAAATATTTGTAATATAATAGATTTCTCTGAGATGTTTAATGGTCTTTTCTTCAATCTTGAATATTAAATAGTTTACATACAGGTGTGATTGCTTCGTTTATTTATTTCAAAAGATGATTCCATTGCTGAAAAATAAAAAAAACCAAATTAACCGAAAAAGTGAAAGAATATCCAATTTTTATGCTTCGCAAATATAAAAATATTCTCAGATGTCCCATACAAACTCAAAAACTCTCCAAATTTTCTTTAAAAAAAGAAGCGAAAAGAGAAAATATATAAACTGGAGATCACATAATTTATTAAATAAACCAAACTGTCTAAATTGTAGAATAGGTGGCCCCTTGGATTTGGCGATCTTTTTCTAGATGCCAGAATGAATTCAGCTCTTCATTACTTCGACTTCGCTTCATTATTCTCGGAACACCTATCACTACATATAGGTAGTTTGGCGACTGATTTCGGCCACCAATAAATTAGCTTCACCAAGGTTAAATTATCAAGCCTATTCTACACTTTAAACAAAAAATGGCTAAATAATAATTTCCATGTTAGATAGGATCACCGACGTGAAAGAATTATAATTTTATATAACTCGTGTATACATCAACAGAAAAATCTAAAAAAAACAAATAAACATAAAATAACAAGTATCAGTTTGAGTGCAGAATAGGGAGCTCCTAGGCGAAATCAATTTTTGGCGATCAATTTCAATCGCCAAGCGAAAAAAAAATAATAAAAAATTTTAGGCGAAATACATTTTTTAAATTTTTTATTATATTTATTTTAATATATATTTTTTATTATATTATATTTTAAATTTTTTATTTTATTTTATTTATTGCAAAGCTCCACTTTGTAAGTTCTTGGAACATCTATCGCTAAATTAAGTTGCTTGGCGACCGATTCCAATCGCCAAAAAATTGACGCCTTCAAGGGATTCCCTATTCTACACTTTAACTCAAGTATCTTAAAACAAAATAAAAAGTTTCAAAAAATGTTAATGGGGTACAGAGGCTTTAAAAAGGAGAAATAAAATATAATTTCAGGTACTAAGTCAACATCTAAAACAACATGTTGTTTTAAAAACATCTTCCGATTTGTACAAAAGTATTTATATAGACACATGTTGTGTGTTTCCAGGATCCGGATAATAATGACTAAAATATGACACGTAAAAAGTTCTGAAGAATTTTAAAAAAATGGCTTAAACTTTTTTTTAAAAAAGAAGAGCCTTATTGCACGCTAAGGAAAATTTATAAGTTAACTCACAATTCTGCTTTCAAATATCAACTTTTCTCGGTATTACAAGTATTCTTTTCAATATTCTCAAATGAGGATAATCGAAACAAAAATCAGATTACTTAAGATGCATAGTTATTGAAAATGTAACTAGAAATCGCTAAATCAACAAAAAAAGTTTTGAAATCTAACAAATTACTAAATTTATCTTTTAAATTTTAAAACAATGTGCCAAAACTTTTTAAAATTCTGTAAAAAGCAACAAAATTACTTTAAATAATTCAATTGAACATAATTTATGTACAAGCATGTATAAACTCATGTGTAATATAGACCATAAATAAACTCAAAGATGATAATTATCACAATCCGAATCCTTGTATTTACAAACATTATTAAACTAAAATGTTCATTGTTTGTAAAACGAAAGTACATATTAATATTGGTATTATAATCAGTTCAAAGAAATTTTAAGAATACTTGATATTTGTTATAAAATATTTATAGATTATTTTATTAACATTACCAGAGTGGCGTAACTAGGTATCCGAAGGCCCTGGTGCAAAATAAAAATTAAAAAAAGTAGGGATAATCTTGGTTGTATCTTGGGCCCAAAACCTGACTTTGCAGGGAGCCCTAATATTCTCCGTTACGCCACTGATATCTGGATATTTCATGACTGTTTGTTGATCCTCGAGGAACACCAGGGAACCATTTCCATACCAGCAGAACACACCTCATATCATGATACTCCCTTCAGACCCATGTACAATGCGAGTAAGGCAAATGGATTCATGGCTTCTTGGGGTTCTTGCCAAGTTCGACGTCTCCCATCAGTGCAAAAATAAGGTGTAACGTGATTCATCCGATCACATTACTCTTTCCCAATTCTCAGATGTCCAGTGTCTTCTTTCCTAGCACTTCATTTTGAATTTTGGGCAGAAATGGGTGGTTTTCTCACCGGCGCTACGCTATGCATTCCTATCTTCTGTGCATGGTTTGAGCTGAAATATGTTGGGAAGAGCATTGGTTGAAGATTTGTGTCAGTTGAAGCACAGTAGAGTTCCAGTTCTGCCGTACAATTAATCGAACGCGACGCTGATCACTCTCTTAGAAAACTGTGCTTGATCTGCGGTTACGTCTTCTAGAGAAGGACTGTAGGCTTTGATTCCAATTTTTGAAAACCTTTGATGTGGCTGCTTTGGAAAAATTCAGTAATTCATTGCCCAATGAGTGTAAAAGCATGTAACTGTGTTTATATTAGTTTGTTAAGATGTGAAATGAATAAAAGCTATAAGAAAAATACATGACAAAGTGTACTTTTTTTTAAAAATCAATGTGTCAATTCAATTTGAAACAATGTACAGTTTTAACGGGCATTTGTTTTCATTTTTTCTACAAGTACAAAACTATATTTACTGAATAATAGTTATATGAAGAAACACAGCAATATATTATTACACCACACAATAAACTGAAATAGGTAATAACAATAAAAATACAGCCCCTAGGAATGTTTTATCAATGGCGCTAATTGATTTGATAAAGTGTTATTTTTTCTTTAACGTTTACGTTTACGTAATTGCATCCGGCACACGTTCTATTTTGATATTCTATTTAAAAATGCAGATAAAATTATAATTAAACACGACAATCACCAATTTTTAAGTGGGGAGGGGGCTTAGTCGTGAAAGGGTTAAGCAAACAATTTTGATTTAAACATTATAAAAACTCCACAATTATAATTTAACCATTCTCAAAGCATCGAACAAATTATACTTAGTCTGCAGCGGTGTCTCTTTCTTCAAGTTGAAAACAACAAAGAACCGGAATAAAAGCCCTTAACGACTAGCCCAAACAGGGATTCTTTTCGTCTCAGTTGTCTAATGCATGCACGGCGTAGCTGCAAACCGATAGGTCAGGGATAAAATAAATACCCCTGCCTAGGTCAACAGCTTGTCACCGAAATGGTGACCCAGGACTTGAACACAAGAGGGCAGCACAGCCTAACGATACTGGTTGATTAGGCATTCATTTCACAGACAGCCTAACTAAGATATTCTCAATAAATCACGACTAGTGATTCCAAACGCAACGACGCACGCATCAACTAGACCCGCCATATCAACAAGAGATTGCCCGCAACGTCAACGGAAAAACGTTCCAACGACACTCAAACCTGCTGGAGATGTATAACAATTGCAGTAATTAGTTGGAAAAACAACCTTCTCTCAGTATCGTTCAGAAGGTCAAACAGAAAATACAACTTTCTTCTCTAAGAAGGGGGTATGCAGTGGCGCCTCCTTCTGTAAGCCGCAAATAACAAAGGACCAGAGTAAAAGCCTTTAATGACTGGCCCGAAAGGGATTCCTTTCGTCTTAATCGTCGAAGGCATGCACGGCATAACTGTCGACCAATAGGTAGGGGGATCAAATAAACACCCCCTGCCAAGGTCAACAGCTTGTCACCGAAAGTGACAATTGATTTCAATATTCTAAATGTGACGCACACATAATTTATTACTGAATTTTATCAGCCATGAATTCACAGTCTTTAAAAATGTTCAGAGAAACATAAGTGAAAGAAAAAGTATACGAGTATCAAGTAATAAATCTGAATAAGTTACGCAGTATTTTAACGGAATTTGTTTGTCATTTAATTCATATTTCAGGAAAATGCACCGTTTATGTTTCGTAATAATAAAAATAGCAGTGAATCGTAAAATTTATTTCTCAACTGACAGTATCTTTAAATATCTTGATTCCTAAACTTAATTCGCTATCAGTGCAAAGTATTTTTTAACAAAGGAGTTCGCTTATCACTGATAATGTTCCTGGAATTTCATTTTGATTTTATTACTATTATTTGTATGTTGCACACACAATCA
The DNA here is from genome assembly GCA_019973975.1 of Trichonephila clavata. Classification (NCBI taxonomy): domain Eukaryota; kingdom Metazoa; phylum Arthropoda; class Arachnida; order Araneae; family Nephilidae; genus Trichonephila; species Trichonephila clavata. The sequence goes on from BMAO01031012.1 coordinate 30,799, forward strand.
AATTTCTTATCTACAATCAGTTCTAGGAAAAAGTATTATTTTATTTATCATGTTATTTTATTTGGCTATTATCTCCTACATCAATAATCAATAATGATTCTCAGAATCGAAGAATTTGTTTCCGGTTTTTTTTTTCTAGTTATTTATTGCAATCTGCGTAATTTTTACAATACTTTTGTCTACCTTTCAAGGGACAATAGATATCAAAAGTATAAGCCAATAAGTATCAGTCATTTAAATATAATTATTAATAGTATGAAATCCTCATTTGAAGATAGTGTATAGTAATTGTTATTAGCAGCAATTTTTAATACTTACAAATAATTATTTATTTTTTCAATAGTTCTAATATAAATAGCAACCATTCAAATTTTTATCAATAATAACTATTAATATTTAAGAGAATAAAATTATATAAGATTTAAAGTAAAATACTTCTTCTCCAGCTAATCGACATCAATCATACATGTGTGTTTTAGTAAATTAATCAACTGTAAAATGAGAGAGAGAGAGAAATAGAATATTTATAAGAATATGTAATTAATATTTTCAACATAAAGCTTATTTCATAAATAATAAAAATGAGCTGACCTCAGAAATTTATTAAAGAATCATTGCTGCAAATAGATGTTTTTATGCCTTGGAAAGCTATTTAAAATCCAGTTTTCTCAAATTAAAAACTAAATTGCTTCTTTACAAAAGTCTTATCAGATCTGTTCTGACTTGTCCATCAGAGACTTGGCCATTGACTTTACGTGATGAGAAAGCTTTGGGAATTTTTGAGAGAAAGATCTTACGCTGGCGGGATTCAAGTGAGAATGGATCATGGAGAAGAAGATCTAACTTAGAACTCTACAAAATTTACAAACAACCTGATATTGTAAAATTACAGAGATTTAAATGGGCTGATCATCTGGCTAGAATGAATAAAGATCGCTGCTGCAAGAAAATCTTTTTGGCAAAACCCATGGGAAATAGGCCTTGGGGCAGACCCTCCTTAAGATGGATTGACTATGTCGAAAGAGATAAGAGAAGTCCTGGCCCCACCCAGGCTGTCGAGCCATTGAAGAAAAAGAAAGCATATTTCCTTAAAATTAAAAAAATTCTAAATATTTCACATTTTTCAGAAAATTTTAGAAAAATACAGAGTAAAAGAAACTTTCTCTTGCGATTCCATGTAACTGTAATCCATGATATACGAAAACAGTTGTTGATAGACTCAATAACCCTGAAGGAGTTTTATGTACGGTTTAAGCTCTTAGCCCATGGTTAGGAATGGTCCTTTTTTAACATTTTTATTCAAGAAACGTGAAAATGAAACAGAAACCGGTACCCTGTTTCTTATTGGATATCTCAAATTAAAACGAGTCACATTAAACCGGGCTTAAGAAGTGTCCTTTTTAGAGCGTTTTTCACGTAGTGGAACAAAAGCGCTATTAGGACGCAAATTTCGTCTTCGTTCCATATTTTGTCGTACCTTTTTCTCAGCCAATAATTAACCGATTGACCTCGGGGTTTTGGCATTTGATCACATTTGTGCCATAGATGAGCCAAATCATATTTAAATTTAATAACTTTAAAAAAAATTTAATTTTTTTAAAAAATTTAAAAAAAATTTTAAGTATAGTACTACTTTCTGTTAGTAAAAAGTTTATTAGTTGCATTATTGTAAAATACAGCATGTGAAAAACGCGCTAAAATTGCTTGGCCATGCCAATGATTGTGATATCTTGTTTCTCATCAATGTACAGCTAATTTATGAGCTTTTTATAATTAACTCTTTTTTATATATACAGGGTGATTCGCTACCAGATCAACAAACTGTTAGGGTGTACAGGGGGCACATAGATGACTCAGAATCACATAGGAATGCAGGGTAGAAAAGGTCGCAGTTACGAGCTATGGTGCGAGTGAGTGAGTGAATATTAACGTCGCACTGTTCAGCTACACGAGGGCTTTTGGCGACGGACAACGTAATTTTGAACCATGGTCAAGTGTCGCGGACTACACCTGAGCTGCCCCCTTCCTAACTACCACACCACACCAACGGGAGAAAACGTTTGAGCTCTCGATAGATTTAACGTGCATCGCTTCCTTACACGGCGGGTCTTCAGTGGTACTGGGCTCAAACTCATGACACGTTAGTCCTGATCCGATACCTTGACCACCTGGCTACCACAGCCACACGAGCTATGGTGTAAAGAAGCAGGGAAAAAAACAGAAATAGCAACAAAACAATGGGACAGAAAACATTTTATTAAAAGTTTGTTCTTCTACAGGTGCTCGATGTTACGAATAGAAGTCGTTTTTAGGCCTGACAGCGGCACTTTCGAACACCTGTTGTAGTACAACCTCTAAATAAAATGTTTTCTGTCTCATTAATGCATTGATGTTTCCGTTCTTTTTCTCTGATTCATTGCACAATAGCTCGCAACACTGCATTTGTGCGACCCTGCATTCCTATGTGATTCCGAGTCGTCTCTGTACCCCTGCCCCGTTTTGTCGGTCTGGTAGCGAATCACCCTGTATACATTTTGATCATAAATGTAAATATTGCAAATTGTGTAGTGTTTGTAATATACTGCTAGTTCATTATTAAAAGCTTCCAAAATAATTCTGGAATCAATTCAATAAATTATGTAGATCAACAGAAATTAAAGTCTAAAACGTGTAATATACTTCAGCCTTACATTGTCTTTCGAGAATCAAAGAAAACTACCAGCACATTTTTCAAATCTTCAATGCGAAAAAAATATGATTGTAATTACGCACTTGCCAAATAAATCTCCGGTACCAGAAGAAAAATTAAATTTATAATTTCAGAAATATCAAACAAATCTCTTCCACACTTAAGAATACTAAAAAAAATTACATTTCTAATTTTGAGCAAATCTTCTTTACAAATAAGTGTCCAACAGCAGGATATGAAACAAATTACAATTTACTTTTTTATAATATTACTTTTATTTATTTCACTTGATAATGAAACATTGAAGAATAGGTGCAAACTTAAGCATTACTTTTGTCCTTTCAAGGTTAAAAATTACGAATTCCATTGCAAAAGAAATGACGTAATCTGAATTGTAAAGTAAAAATAAGTAATAATGTCATATTATTCCATAACAGAAAATTTTACTTTGTTCCGTTAATATGGCGTACAGATAAATATTAATTGAAGTATTTCATAATTCAAAATTGTAAGTCACTCACTGCTGTTTAAAATATTCTTAAAATTATAAGTCATTTCAAAAGTGATACATTTTGTTTAGTGAGTGTAATAAAATTCTGTATTATATGAAATTTTGTTCAATTAAATCTAGAAATAAAGTTTTTAATTGTAAACCAATCAATATATATTACACATAATTCTTCATTATTTATAATATGTACTTCGAAAAAGAGGCACAATAAAGAGTTTTTTTTTTTTTTTTGTAAATAATCAAACTAGGAATATATTTTGATCAATCATTGCTTATGTTTATAATTTTAATAACTTTTTGATATCATTTATAAATATTTATCTCTCCAGGAATTATTAAATGCAAAATTTTTGCTTCAGATTTATTTTATCAATAATGTTTTTAACGTGTTTGCCCAATATATCTCTAATATATCCTGGAAATTATAATCCCTAATTTATGGGTAATTTATTTTTAAAAAATTGTATTGAAAAAGATAATTAAATAAGGCGATTTCTAAAATATATTTTATCAAAAGTTGCTTTACAAGCATGATGAGATTTTTTTTTACGTAATTCAAAACAATAATCACTAATGTGAAGCCTATTATAATGTAAAACCTCTCAATTTATTTAACATAACGTTGTTTAAGAATGTTTTAGCAAATAAGAGCATCTTTTGTGAAAAAGACACTCGTATTTCCGAAGAATTTGTACATATTTCTTTGTGATAGTTGCCTCACTATTTTGGCAGCATCGTAAAAAAAACAAGATATCAATCATTGGCATGGCCAAGTAATTTTAGCGCGTTTTTCACATGTTGTGTTTTTCAACAATGCAACTAATGAACTTTTTACTAACAGAAAGTAATACTATACTTAAAAATTTTTTTTAATTTTTTAAATTTAAATATGATTCGGTTCATCTAGGGCACAAATGCGACCAAATGCCGAAAACCCGAGGTCAATCGGTTGATTATTGGCTGAGAAAAAGGTACGACAAAATATGGAACGAAGACAAAGATGAGGACGAAATATGCGTCCTAATAGCGCTTTTTTTTTTGTTGTTTTTTTTTTGCACTACGTGAAAAACGCGTTAAAAATATTCATCGGATCTTCATTGCGATCAAATACATCCAGCAAATGAGAATTTTTATGCTGATTTAATAACATAAATCAACCAGTATTAATAAAGATGTAAAAGAACCAAGATTAATAAAATTAGTTTATAAACCTTAACAGGCAAAAGACTTGAAAATTGAATAATAGCCTTACAATTTCACAATAATAAAATTTTATTAACAAACAAATTTATTACAAGATCAACATATAGTTATTATCAATGACAAATGAATTAAAACCGGAGTGTTTTTACATTATATTACAACACAAACAAGCGATATATTTTCTGAATACTTAGGTTCAGTAGAATTCAAATTTATGTGTATTTGAATTGCATTACATAAAGTAAACCGATATTATTAGATTTTTAAATACCAAAAAAAAAATAATAATAATAACAATTTAGATTTATTGATAGCACAATTTATTAAATACAGTAGAAGTCCGATAATCCGGCACGTTCGGGACCGGCTCGGTGCCGGACTACCGAAAATTCCGGTCTATCGGGCGGTAATTATAAGAACAATTAGGTTAATAATTAAACTACAAATACAGTATGCAAATACATACAACAAAGTTTATTTTACATTTCATATAATGTATGTACACGTACTGTAAAACATATTTCACTTAGATTTAAAAAAGTCACGAATGTCTTTTTGTTTTCTTAACTTTTGGCGTTTAGTGTAAAATTTATTTTTAATGATATGGAAATCAATAATTTCTGAAGCACTGTATCTAGTTCTAGCCTCAGCAAAAGAGATAAACTTATTTAGTGATTCTGCAGCTTCTGTCCAGCTGATTTTTTCCTTTTCTTCCGTTTCGGCATCTGAGTCACTTTCTTCAAGATTTTGAGTAGGCTGAGGGTTTACTACAATGTTGATAATGTCCTCATCGGTTAGTTCTTGTTCAACAGGCTCATTCTCGTCGATTAGAAGCCACTCCTCTACCTCATCTACAGGCAGGTTTTTCAAGGGATTGTCAGCACTTCTAACGACATCGAAAACTTTGGTCAGAGTGTTACCAAACTACCCCGAAAACTTCTGAATAGCTCTTGAGCGTTTTTATTTGCTTTAAAGACACACTTTTGGAGAAAACCAAAATTTTTACAATTTTCCGGAGCGATGCCGGACTATCGGGCATTCCGGACTGTTGGATGCCGGACTAATGGACTTCTACTGTATAAGGAATGCAACAATTTAAAAAAGACTTATATTTAAAAAAAGACTTCTAATTTTTACGTCAAAATGGTGTAACATATGAATGTGTACATATTTGCACATATTGAAAAGAGAAAAATCAGTTTTTTGTAACAGACTATTATTTATCAGTTTTCATTTGCATATTCCATAGATTAAAAGCAAGAAATAGTTTCTTGCAATTGGATTAGTGTTATAGAGTAAAGTTTTTCTGATTCTTATTTGTTAACTACTCAAAATAAATTTATATTTTAGAATAATTTTATCTTTATTCTTCATTAACTTGTATTTACGAAGATTAAAATGGTCGTAATGTTGAGTGACAGCAAATGCTTCCAGCGAAAACTATACAGGCTCCCAACTAGAAATGCGAACACTATGACAGAACGTGACTCTAATGCCATCATGCTCACCCCCTTATTGATTGCGTCAGTCGGCTCGGTAGGTACGGCAGCTAAAGTTTATTTGGGCTTAAACATTCGACAAGACCATGTAATCGTCTGCAAACGATAGTTGTATGAAGATAAATGCGAACAACAATTATATTATTTTTAAAATTAGTATTCGGTATAATGATGGGATAAACTCTGTTCAATTTCGGTGATTATCTGCGTCTTTTTTCTATGCTCTGAAGTTGATTCTAAGAAATTAAATGTGAAACTGAAAATGGTTATTGTGAACTAAGTAAC
>BMAO01031013.1:0-22536 GCA_019973975.1 Trichonephila clavata
AAAAATTCATAACTCAAAATCAGAAGGCAGAGACTGCAGAACCCTTTTATTTTGCCATTCACATGATTTCTCTTTTCCCTACGTACACAAACGCTCACTGGAGACATCTTAAGGCAGTTTTTTTTTTTTGAATAATCGGGAAAATTTAATAACATCCATGGAAATACTCAAATCTGTCATAGTAGAAGAATGGAACAATATATCCACAGATGAGGCAACTAAGCTAGTTAAATCCTGCCATATATGATGAGAGAGTTATAGAAAGAACGAATAGCTTAAAAAGTATTAACTTTTAGTTACAATCCATTATTGTAAAGGTTTTTTTCTGGTGAACGCAGACTTTTGACGCACACGATTTGTGTCGTTCTGAAGTTATAAATATTTGTATTATTTTATGTAATGTTCAGGTGATTGTTGTTATACTATTTGAATTAATGACGTTAGATAGTATCAATAATAAATAGTATTGATTCAGAAAGACTTCATGTAATTAGCCATTTTTGGATGAATATGAAAGATGATCGCCTGTATGCAGACTTTCGGGCAAGTGTATATGTAAAACAAAATTGATTCTAAAGTATATAATGAATATCTTTCGCAGTTTAATTTCAGACAGTTCTTTAAAATTAAGTTCATATTTTTTATTCATTAGTTTAACGCATTTTGCAGTTAATTAGCTTGCAGTTCCCTGTCAAGCCTATTTCTATTAGAAGATTTTACAAAGTACATTGATGAAAATAATTTTTTCACACGAATATGTGGAACCAAACGTTGTTAAAAGAGTACATTATTTAGTGTTTTCAATGATATAAAATTATTTGGTAAGGAATCCCATACGCTTTAATGTAATTTTCAATTTTAACTATGAAATCAATATTCTCAGTTTTCCTTCTACTTCAAAAATCAAGTCTTCGAAATTAAAATAATTTCATTTGCAAATTACGATACCTAGCCACATAAATTCGGTTAACTCATTATTTCAAATTCTGTTTTGTATGAATATAAAATAAAGTGAAATGTATTTTCCAAACTTTTAAGTTGAGTTGAATTTAACCTCAAAAGCTTGTTTTATTTCCTGAATAATCATTAAATATTTTTAATTGTTTTTCTAATGGGAACGAAGTTTTAAAGTTATTGTGTTTTGAAATTTTTTGTAATTGAGGAAAATATTTCGTGATTTTCATTTCCAAATCCTTATTAAAGATGTAAAGTTTCGTTACAAATATTTTAATGTTTTCAAACATTATGCAAACAATTAGACCATGCCCTTGAAGTTTTTATTTGATTCATTAAAATGCTGAGAGATGTCGCATAAAAAAATTAAATCATTTAACAAAGTATATTGGATAATTCCGTGAAACTATTGTCTTTCTCAATTAAAAAGAGCTTCATTTCTTCTGATATTACAAAGTGATTTTCGACTTGCCCGAATGCAAGTCAATCGTCCGCTGTTGTTTATCAAAATAGCTGAATTTTGGCCTTCAGTTTCCTCAAAGAAATGAGCAAATTGCTGTTTAACAAAGAGCTCTACTGACATTAAACTGGAAAATATTTTTAAACCATGCTTCGCACATAAAGCTTGCTGGTGTACTTTACAATGAATTCAATCAGTGAATGTGAAATATTTTGCTTAAGATACTGAATAAATCCAATGTTTTCAATACCATACTAGGTGCACGATCCGATGCAATAGAAACTATTTTCTGAAGGTCAATATACATTTCTTTAAATGCAATATCAAATTCTTTAATAATATGTTTTAAGCAATATCAAATTCTTTTATAAGCTTTTTAACTGACCATCGTGGGTCAGTTGAAAAGCTTGAGTGGGTCAGTGTCTGACCCACGGGTCATAGGTTCGCCATCACTGGTCTAGGTAAAGGCCTCTCACACATGCATATTTGGAGCAACCGTCTGGGACAATTTTTACGCTGCTGAGGATGAAGGGTTGCCATAAACAAAACGACTTGCTCTGACGTAAGCCGCGCTCTATCTCAGCATTGAAAAATTACTTGCCTATTTTCTGCTCCGGAAAAAGAACATCTAATATTATTTCTTTTTTTTTCTCTCGTGCTGGTGTTGACGGCGTAAGCTGAAATGGAGCACCATTCTGTTTAAAATATTATACGTCTTTAAAATATTATACACAATTAAAATATTATACGCCATATCTGACGCGTTTGACGAAACCGAAACTGCCATCTTTACCTCTATTCTTGTGCATGACGTAGGGTGCCGAAGAACCCCATTGGCTGGAATTTCAAGCAACATTTATTTGGAACAACTTTTTCAGCTCACTGGGAAATTTGTTCGTAGCCGTTGCTATGTAACTAGGTAGAAATTGTTCGGAATTGGGTGGAAAATTGCACCAAGCGTGAACGTGTGATGCCTTAATGCGAGATCATATTCTTAATTATGAGAGAGAGAGAGAGAGAGAGAGAGAGAAGGTTAGAGTTATATATATCTGAAAATTATTTCAAATACTGGGGGATGTCATTATAAAACTCATCTCGATTTTTTCGCACAAGGATCGCTATTGGTTCTATTATTATAATTATTATTAAATTGATGGTCAGAAGTGACCAAAAAGTTAGAAAACCCTGTCGATGTCAGTGTTTTTGAATTCTATTATATCGAGTGTGACATACATTTGTAGTGTGTCTATTTCCTTAAAATTTTGTTTGATTCATTATTTTGCGAAAGTAATTTAAAGTTGTAAAACCTACTGGTAGGATATGAAAGAGCATACATCTTCTGAGGTCATATTTTATTCATTCAGCCATTGTTCAGTATATAATATTCATTCTGAAATTTTTGTTCATAAATAATGAAAATAAAATTTAAGAATGAGAAAAATTTGTTTTCCTTACAACCTTTAAATGCGAAGTGTCGAATGTTGGAAATTAGGTTTCTTAAATGATTTTTGAAATATAAAGTTTTTGAAGGACAGAATTAAGCTAGAATTTCATCATTTCCCTCTGAAAAAATTAATAAAAATTAAAAATAAGTATTTTTTGAAAAATCCCCTTTTATAAAAAGAACATCAAAGAATGGACATCAAGTGTAACATAGTCTATTGCTCTAAATAACAATATTTAATGTGTAGGCTTATGATATTCAGTAAATTGGATTTGATTTTTATTTACGTTTCACTTCGAAGCAACACGAGAGCTATTGGTGACTAAACTCGTACTTTTGAACCCCACATTCAAATAAATCTCCGAACTTTCACACCACACTTACATGAGGACATTGAAGCCACGACAAGTTTAACTTCTATCAGCACCACTGCACGGTTAGTCTTTAGTGACAACAGGTTTCGAACTCGTGACTCGCCAACGCCGTCCATGACCTTGCGATCATGACCATTCGGCTACTGCGGCTACTCAATAATTGGAAAGAATAAGCAGGCTAACAAAAATTTAATTCCAGAAAAAGTCTAGGAATATATAAGAATGAAATATAAACTATTTTACCATTGTTGATGAACGGAGTACATATTGTCTTTAATGAAAACTTTCTTAACTGAGACCAATTACAAAAAAAATTATTGACTGCCGAAACAAAATAAAATCTGTAACACCTCTTAAGTAGGCAAAACATTCTGTTCACCTAAATACTCCTCCTCAAACCAATCAATAAGGATAAAACTGCAATTGAACATGAATGGGATTTTTGTTGTTTTCGACGACCATGAAAATCTTAATCATTCGTTTTATTTTACAAATAGCAAAAAACACCATCTGTAACATACTTAGACCAATTACAAAAAGAATTAATGTCTGCCGAAACAAAAGGGAATCTTTAAGAGCTCTCAAAATGTCAAAACATTATTTTCGCCTTAAAACTTCTCCTCAAACCAATCAATACGGATAAAACAGCGATTGAACATAAATGGGTTTTTCGTTGTCTTTCATGACCATGAAAATTGCAATCATTTCGTTAAGAAAGAAGCAACGCCTGCAATATAAAGGTGACCAATTACCAAAAACAATTATTGTCTGCTGAATCAAAATAGAATCTGTAAGACCTCTCAAAAATCAAAACATTCTTTTCACCTTAAAATTCCTCATCACACCAATCAATACAGATAAAACTGCTATTGAACAAAATTCGAGTTTTTGTTGTTGTCTACGACCTTATGAGAACCTTTTGAGAACGTTAAATTTTGGAAATAGGGGAGAAAACCAGCAATGGTAGGAGTGACTAAAAGAAAAACATTTGTAACTAAGCTATATAAGATAGTTCCATCCTTACATTTAGGAAAATTTTTGAATATTTTGTTAACTTAATGAGGATGAACCATTAACAAAAGCAGCGTAAATGAAGTAGGCAAATTATAATAGTTGCTTAGTAATTTTGGGATGATATTCATGTAGTTTATACTACATGAATATAGGTGCATGAGCTATTATTTATCCCACCACTTCTCAAACAGTCGCCAAATCTTTATGGACCCTTTCCGGACGAAGGATGCAAAACCGTGCGTACTGCCACGGCCGGAGGGTTTTGTGTAGTTAAGCCTAAATCGATGTAATCGGCATACAGATATCTGAAATATCATTATCAAAAAATTCGCATTTATCAGAACAAGAATAAAAAATAATTTGTCATTATCTCTACTCTTAGTTCTAATTTAGAATCAATTTTGCAGCATTCTGATATTCCAAGTTCAGTTAAACATTTTCGTTGCTTCGACTTTGTAAAAGTAAAGAAATAATTTTGTTCACCAGATCTAATTATCCATTAAAAGTTACACTGCAAGCCCAAACCCTAGCGAAAATAAATCCTCATCTTCACTATAAACGAGACCCATGTGTTCATTTGAAGAGCAGTCATAAAACATTCAATTCGGAAACATTCCCTTCCCCCCTTATGTTTATAAAACAAAAACTATGGTATGTGAATAATATTTCTCTCATTTCGAAAGGAAGGTCAGATCTACATGTACTTATGGGCATATGCTTCCATCTATTGCCAAAACATTGAGCTTAAAAAACGTTCCAAGAGCATGGCACAAATATGGGACACTAGGCTGCTGTCGGTGTTTCGTGCTGGCAAAAATATGGACGCTAGTCGCAAAGGGGATAATGATAAAAATTACTGAATACATCTTGAAACATTTACAAAATCTACTTTCCTGAAATTAGAAGAAAGAATTTGCCGTTTTAATTGTCGAATTGGCCACTTATCCCGTTAAGGGTTTTCTCGCCAAATCGATAAGTGCGCCAAATCTGGTAACCCTGCTCATTTTTGTATCTTTTGAGGGAGAAGTCGGATCGAGACAGAATTTCGTGCATGTGCAGTGCATTTTTTTAATTTTAACAGTTTTCACCACAATTTCGCACAGGCGCAATAAATTTCTTTTCTAGAACATTTTTCTGGGAAAAGTAACTAACTTTAAACGGATCATTTCGCGCATGGGTAAATTCTTATTAGTTTAAAAAAATTACCGTTATTAGTTATTGACCATTCGCAGTACATTTTTTTTAGCTACCTTTTTTGTTTTTCCAACCGGCGCTTTCTCACTTGCTCCGGACGTTTCGTTACAACAGCAGATTTTTGGCCTTCGTTCTTTCGGTGTGGAATCGTTTGTTCAGGTAATTTTAATTATTTTTCTCCGCATTAATTTTTACAGGTTATCAAGATGTCCAGCGATGCTATTAGAGTGAATGTGAATGAATTTATGGAAAAGTATGATGAGTACTCGGAAAGGTTTTTTGCTCTCTTACCGGTTTTGGGTAAGAAAGTAGTTTTAGAATGGTGCATGAAAGAAGGTTTGATTGGATCATCGTATGTATATCCGAAATGTGGAGAGCGTATGGAATTGAGAGAAAGAAAGCGAAAGAAGGTTAATGATGGTTAAATTTCCACTCCGTTGCGAACGAAGTATTCCAACGGTTTTTAGTGGACGTCATTAGTGTCCCCCCCCCTTTGCTGCAGGACAGAACGCCGGAGCAGGAGCAGCAAATTATGCCGGATGATGACGATGTTCAGCCGGGCACATCATCATCATCATAAATGTCGGCAAAAAACAGCATTTTTTTAAGGTAAGTCAAATTATTTCCATTTTTAAATCACATAATTTTTGCAATAATTTTCAGTTTCAAAACCAAAAAATGCTATTTTTTAATGATTTCTCTGCGCCATCTTGAATTTTGCGCTCCGGCGTTGCTTGTTGTGGTAGGGTTGCTACTCCAAAACACAACACGCAAAAACGCGCGAAATTGGCGATTTTTCAAAATTTGGCGGACCAGTGGCCCATTCGACAATTTCACCAATTTGCAAGCCAAGATTTTTTCTTAGAAAAAAATTTTTTTGTATCTTCTGAGTAAAAATTATTCAGTTGGACTTTCCTTATTCGAATTTAAAGAAGCAGGAAAGTGTAATTATTTGATATAGTACCCGACAACACTTTTTCCAATTTTTGTAGATAGATTTTGAAAATTTATGGATCCATCTACTAATGATCTGGTCAAACTGTTTTTAGGAAAATTTCTTTGTCCGAGCCAATATAATAAATAATGCTCACTGCTACAGAATTTAAATTTGTATTTTACAGCTAATTTTCCTTAGAAATTCACATTTAAGTCGGATAGCGCTCCTAAAAATAGAAAACGTATTTCAGGCAAATGGGGACTAGGAATATTATTTAACTTCTTTAACCGCTAATTGATTCTTTCCTCTGAAAGAAATTACTCCTTTACATACTCTCCCAAGCCATTTTATCAAGTATTGCAGAAATTTATAGGCTGTTTCACACACATCACCTAGGATGCGCTATTTTAAGGACGATAATTATAAGAACTATAAGTTGAATGCTTGTCGGAGTACTCCAATCATTAAAAACTGGGGGTTACATGGGTTCAGCTTTAACTTAGCTGCATTAAAAGGTGTGAAATAGATTATATAAAAATAGGATAAGCTAAGAAATTTACATTAGAATAAGTAAATTACATTAAGGTGAGAAAAAATAAAAGTAAAGATAAAAATCTAGTAAGGTGTAAGGGTAAAATAAACACAAGGTGTAACTATTGTGAGAAGTAACTGGGTACATGAGATGTGCGTCAAGCCGCTTACTGGCCCGGCGAACCGGAAAGCAGAGCGGCCGATTAGGAAAAAAGTGCATGAAAGAACCGAGCGGCTCAGGTGACGTGCACCGTCCAAAACTTTCCCCTCGAATGATAGCCCGCAAAGGGCGACTATTTAAAATGAGAAGAGTATTTTACAAAATAACAACATTAGGGTTTCATTCAGATATATTAAATGTGAATTATTAAAAATAGTGGTAAAGAAAGATGCTTTGCTTATGAATAATAGTATATATTGTATTTTGGGGTTATTGTCGTAGGCAATTCATATCTAAGTTCAATTTATTCTAGTTGATATTAGAATTCTTCATTTCCAGATGAAAACTTTGTTCTCTACTTTAATAAGTAGAAATCTATGAAAGGCCTGAAGAGTCTTCATTCCCGACAGGCTCGAAGACAGCGCTATCTGCTGATGAAAAGTTCCTTAGATTCAATGTTTTTTTAAAAATATTTTTATTGACAAAAGCTAGTGTACTCAGGCTCAATAAACCTTATTCCTTTAATATTAGAGCATGTTGAATAGTTTAGGTGTTTACGGTCTTCGTAAATTGTAGTCTAGCGGCAAAAAGATGCATAACAGTTGTCATTTTTACTGGTAATCGTATTTTTTTTACAGCTGTTAAACATTTGCGCTCCGGGTCAGAATCAGTCACTAGTTGGCATGATTTGAAAACTTAGTGGGCTGTGTTGTCCTTTGAATAGCAATCCCTTCAGAGGCAGTAATACAGGAGTGCGAATCTCAAGATTACAGAAATATGATATAATCATAAACAAGCATGAAATAACCTGTAAAGATGAAAAACCTTGTAAAGTTGAAATGTTCCAAAAAGATATTAATTTTTCAAAATTTATTATTAGTAGTAATCTAAAGTTTTGTTGCTTAGATTTATTTCGAAAATAAACGCATTTCCCGTTTTCCGCAATTCTTTAAATGGGTTAGATTATATTTAAGCATGAGATAAATTTAAAATAATTGACACTCTGGATTTAGCACAAATTTTTCTTAAAAACTTGTTCTTTAGCTTTATATTAAGTCTATTGAAAGAGTTACATTCGCATTCTAGATAAAAGGAACATATATAATTTCGGTACAAATTTTTAACCTTTTTTTAAAGAGTGTAATTTTCTTCGTCACTGAGATAATTTTTCACTTATGTTCTAGCGAATATGTTCTTTTTTGGATTAAACTATTTGAATGAACACTGTTCGATAAATTGAATTTAATTTTTCAACATGTCATTCCGTTTGGGTGCCAAGACAAGAAAGGATGATTTTTCTCCTTGACGTAATAGACGACGTACAGTGCCGTCTGTAGGTGTCTTTTAGTGAGAGGTGAACAAACAATTCTTGTTCATTACACCAGCATGGAAATCATTTCTTTAAGAAAACTCACTTTTAAAGGAACAGTGCTGGATCAGTACCTGCATCATATAAAAAAAATTTTCCCAGTGAAAAACTTTTGGAATTAAATGTTTATGTCTAAGTGTTTTTTAGAATGTAATTTCCGCCTCTAACCATTAAAAGAGATCAGTGTTTACTACAACAAAGAAAGCAACACGTTTAATTTGAAATAGTCACAAATCAAGTAATGAGGGTTCTTTCAAAACGAAAAATTAAACATTGGACTTAAACTAACTATAGTTCAATTTGGCAAGTAAATAATTTACAAAATTTTAAAAATGTTTCGATCATTTAAATGTTAGGTCCTCATATATGTAAGTGAATAATACGAAACATAAGATTTTTATGAAATGCACATGCAGTATTCTCTTCATTATGTACATTAAAATTATTTATTTAGTATGAATTGAAGAACTTGTAAAGAATGATGCAATGCTAATACATGTGAAAATGTTGTAAACACTAACGTATAAAGAGCTCTACACTTCCTTTGCTAAAAACATCCGATATTTAATCCAAATTATATCTATCAACTCAGTTTCATATTGCTATTTATTTCTAGTGAGAGAACTGAAAATAAATAATTAAAGTAATACGCAGAAATTATAATGTTGTTCAATGTTGCAGTGATATTGTCTGGAGGCGTCCCAAGAAAAATATAATTTTTATCACGAGAGGACGCTGGTATGTTTATAGAGAAAAAGCAAGGCGAATGCTGAATAAAAGGGTTCTGCATTCTTTGCCATCTAATTTTGAGGTGAATTTTTAATGATGACTTTAGAACCGCGAAATACAAGTATATTAAAACTTTCTGCGAAAAAAGTGAGGCAGCTACTTTATTAGATTATTGGACACCCCTTATCGGTATAGCTACACTGTGTAAATAACTACCAACGTATTAGTGATATGGGCCCCCAAGCTACAGGGGCTCTAACATATCTAAACAAGATAACAGCATCATCATAAAAGGACACCAAAATAGGGGATCCAAGAAATTGTGATACAGGGCCCACTCCGGACTGGTTACACCAATTGTTACGGTTTTACAGAGAGCGCGCAGCTTTGATAACGGCTGGAAAATGTACAATTACTTTTGAAAATGACATCCCTTATGCCTGCCTGCGTTAGGAAAGAAAGCTATGATGCATAAAGAAGATTTAATTGGATCATCGAACTATGGAGAAAGCACGAAACTGAAATAAAGGAACAGTTAAAAGGCTGCAAATGATGTTCTAAAAATAGTGCATTTAATTTTTCAGCACTAATCAATTATTATTAACTATAAATAATAAACTAGAATTGATTCTTAATCAATTTTTGCCAGGCGATTCTGTTTTAAGAAGTACTATAATTTTGCAACGATTTTCAACTTTACAGGTTATTTCATGCTTTTTTATGATTATATAATATTTCTGTAATCTTGAGATTCGCACTCCTGTATTATTGCCTCTGAAAGGATTGCTATTCAAAGGACAACACAGCACACTAAGTTTTCAAATCATGCCAACTAGTGACTGATTCTGACCCGGAGCACAAAGCTTTGATAACGGCTGTAAAAAATAAGATTACCAGTAAAAATGAGGAAACCTGTTATGCATCTTATCACCGCTAGAAGACGCTTCACTAAGACAGTAAACACCTACACTTTTCAACATCTATAGTATAAAAGAATTAAGGTTTTTTAAGTGTGAACATTAAAAATATTCAAAAAAAAATTAAATCAGAGGAACTTTTCATTCACAGATAGCGATGTCTTCGGGCCCTTCGGGAATGGAGGCCCCTGAGGCCTTTCATAGATCTCTACTTATTAAAATAGAAAACGAAGTTTTTGCTTGGAAATAAGGAATCATAATTTTAATTAGAATAAATTGAATTTAGATACATTGGTTATTACACTAACCCTAAATACAATACAAATTAATATCCATAAGTGAAACGTCTATATTTCCCACTATTTTTGATTAGAAAAGTTAATTATATGTATGTACTTGCTTATTGACATACATTTGTTAATGTCTGTTCTGTTTAAAAGCGCATCATTGATGATGTGCATTTTTTTTTTTTTTATATTTTCCCAAAGGCAATTGTTTAGCACAGGCAGCTCCAAAATTTTATTGCGGAACAAAAATTGAGGTCACACACTTTCGAGATGGACCACAATAAACAATTAAAATGCGTGATCAGAGGGTTACCCACTGATTTCGACCAAAAAGATCTCATTCAGGAACTCCGTGGCTTAGGGCTTGATCCCAGCCACGTCACCTTGTTGAAAAACAAGAAAACACAGACAAACATGCCACTTTTTATGGTAACCCTCCCTAAATGCCCTGTTAACACAGGCATCTTCAACATTACTCACACAGGCTCGTTTAGGGTTAAACCTGAGCCTAAAAACCCATCTAATATGCCTCCTCAGTGCTATAGATGCCAGGAGTTCTACCACCACTCTAGGTTTTGCACTAGAGCACCTAGATGTGTTAAATGTTCAGGGGTCACCTCACCTCTGAATGCAAAAAAACTTTAAAACCCCAGCTAAATGTGCAAATTGCAGTGGTTCTCACCTGCAAATTACTCAGGATGCCCCAATAACCAATTAACAACACTAACAACAAAAATAAACAACAAAAACCACAAGTCCGACAGGTGAAGGCCGGCGCACGCGCCCAGAACACCACAACAACTGTACTCAGGTGCAGTTAAAAAGAACACCCAACACGAATCAATCGACTCAGCAAGTTTATTGGCTCAAATGGCCCAGATGATGACGCAGTGGGGACAAATGCTGACCATACTGCAATCTAAAATTTAAATTATTAAATCGTTATACTCTCAAGTCCTTTTTTCTTTTTGTAGTCTATTTATTTGTGCATTTAATTTCCACATATCTCATATTTATTTAATTTTACATTACAACACCAACTGCTCTTTTGCGTCTGAACGGACTCTGTAGTGAACTCGCTACCCGCCCGCTCATGTTGGTTGTCTCCTTTTGTTGTTAGGCGATCGTTTTCCTTCCTTGCGCTTCCTCCAGATTTTTCCCTCGTTCGTCTGCCTAGTGCGGACACCTGGGGGACAATTCCTCCGCCCCCACGTCGGGGGCTCCGTGATTTACTACTTCTTTCATGGTTTTTCTTTTCCCCTTTAATCTGGGTAAAAGCGCTTCGCGCTGTAAACCCGACAAGAATTTAATTTAGCTAGTGCATAATTTTTTTTGATATACAAAAAAGGGAATTTTTTCCTTCTAAAGACAGCATTTCGTTTCTAGAAAGTGCACTCAAATACACCATGGTATTTAAAAGTAGTTCAGAATTTTAGCGAAATTGTAACTTCAATGCATGATGAAAATTTCCATGTGTTTATTATTTTATTTAATTATATTTATTATGTTCTAATTCTCATATCTCATTCAATCAATTTATATAACTATTTCATTAGAGAGCTGGGAGGCTTCTTCAGTTCGGATGTACCTATGAAAAAGGCGCGGTTTCGCCTCGACTAAAAATAGCATCGGATATCAGGAACTGGTTGGGGGGGGGGGATGTTTAGAACAGGCGTCTAGCCCAGAGGTTCCCAAATTCTTTTTGTCTCATATACCCTTGCCATGTTTTGAGGTAGACCCTGCTTACGTAATATTAAATTTTTGTCAATTTATTAACTTAAATGTGTTTATAACAGCTGGTACAAAGCTACGAATTTTTAAATATTTAACTGTTGGGAAACAGTGAAACTTAAGAAACACATGTCAATTAATTTAAAATGTAACTGATGTATAAAATAACTCATTAAAAAACAAATGTTTATAATGATAGGGATGAATCTGGTGCTTCAATAACAAATTTTCAACATTTGTCATCAATTTTGTCAGGTGTAACCCTAAATATCCTCCGTTAGAAATGTTTAACCGACAACCGCGCTGAAACTGTTTCTCTAGGAAAAGCAAATAAAAACGTTCTCCAATACTCTATTATTCGGAATAAATGGCAGGCTCTTGAAAGCCAAAATTCCTGACCTCAGTTTCTAAACTTTACTTAAATATCCCCCCCCCCCACCGTTGCTTCTTATTCCGATCAGTTATTACCTCTTGTAATATAACATTTTTTTTCAATGTGACCATAGGAATTCATTGCTTTCTATAGTAATTGCCAAGTAAATGCATTCTCAAACCTAGTTTCAAAATCTGAATAAAGAGAATTTAAATGTGGAACGTAGGTAAAACGTTATTTTCCTGGCAGATTGTCTGTGACCAATTGAGAAACAAGAAAAATTCTTTATGTCCAATATTATACTTCTTTAGCTTAATTCTGGAAAGAAATGTTGAAATGGTGATTTTAGTTTCAACAAAATTTATGCTGTCATATAACTGCAAATTAGCCTCATTAAATTTAGTGAATGAATGTGTTAAATAGGTAAAATCTGGCTTCCATTTGGTTAAATATTCTTTTAAAATTAATATCACGATCTGGTTTAATGAGAACAACTGTCGTAGACCCCATTTACTCCTCATGGACCCCCAAATTATTTTCTTGCTGTCGTGGACTCTTTGCAGATCGTCATAGATCCCTGGGGGTCTATATAGGCCACTTTAGTAATCACTGGTCTAGCCCCTCAAAAACTAGTTTTCTCTCTGGTCATCTGCGCATATTTGGCGCGTGTTTCCTCCCTGGACATCTGCGCAGATTTACGCGCAGCATGTCTATCTCAAAAAGGTGGGCATTCAGAACGGAATCACCTGACACCATCAGTTACTAGCGTGTGAATTGTCGGAGACCAAATAACTCGTAATTAAACGTGGTAAACAGACAACAGATGTGGCGACATCAAAAAGAAGCAAGACCATTCAATACACAAAAGCTTGCTAATACTCCTTAAGATAACTATTTAAACATTTACTGTTTAATATCAATTCCTGTTAATATGTTACTTACAATGCATAGCTAAATGATAAAATGCACCGTTCTTGCAAGGCTCATCGTTAAATGAAAACCGCATGTAAATAGAAGGTTACTTGAAGAAAGATGAAAATATACTATGTAAGTAGACTTCATAAACATTCTTTTTAACATCCATTCATGTTGAAAGGCATAAAGTGTTCGCCCACTTAAAAATTTGAAGAAATCCTAATTTAGCCTGAGGTTAAAGTTTATAAGGGCATTTATTATATGAATGATTGAAGGGTCTTAATTACCTGCATGAGTGGGTGATTTTTATTTTGCCGGGAAGAATATGTTCAACACTTGAGTTATTTTACGCAAAAGCATTTTTAAAGGATTTGTAGCGGTACCATCTATATAAGGCAGTAACAACCTCCACACCTACGTGATCATCTTGGTGTAGTGGTTAAGTTGCTCTGTTTCGGATCCAAAGGTACCTCAGATTTTTTTTTAATGGAAATATCTTCTAATGCTTTTTGATTTCTGCAGTGCTGTCACATAAAAAAAAAAAAACTTTTGTTTGAATCTTCACTTGTTTTCCTTAAAATATTCTATTTTATTATTGTTTTATAAAAATGGATCGTTATTATAAAAAAAAGCTTTCGAAATTGATTATTTAGGAGCTGTGAAGAATTCCCCGTGAGTAAAAAAGTTGTTGAAAACAAAAGTTGCTTGAATTCCAGTCAATGGGGCTCTTTGGCTCCCTTCGTCATAAACAAGATAGCGGTAAAGAGGGCTGAGAGAGAGCTTCGGTTTCGTCAAAAGCGTCATATATGCGCATAATATTTTGATGGTGTATAATATTTTAAAGCCATGTAATATTTTAAACAGAATGTGCTGAATTTCTGTTTAAGCCTATGAACGAAAGCGGAAGCGAAATAAAAGAAATAATATTGGATGTTCGTTTTCTGAAGCAAAAAAAAAAAAAAATGGCGAGTAATTTTTCAATGTGTAGATAGAACGTGCCTCACGTCAGAGCAGTCGTTTTGTTTACGGCAACCCTTCACCCTCAGCTGCGTAAAAATTGTCCTAACCGGCTGCTTCAAGTATGCGTGTGTGATATGGCCTTTACTCATCGTGTTCAAGGTTTCGGGCTTGTGGCTGGTGTGTCATGAGTTCGATCCTACTTCAAGGCTTTGGCATTAAAAATTTAATCGTGTATTTGAAATATATAATTTATTCGCGTTCATTTTTATGGTGTTTAAACTTTTTCAATGTAATGTTCTTACATCCGTAATTCAAGCCAAATTATTATGTATTCCCAATTTACGTTCGTAACACCTGATATGAATGCAAGTTTGCAGTACAGTGCACTTTAAAGTTTTGCATATAAGAGAATTTTTGTTTGATTTTACCAATTCTAATTTGAAAAATACGTAAACCCTCGTTTTCCTTCCGCCATTCACTTTTACACAACATAACGGGACGAATATTAGATTAAAATACACTTACTGTCTCTGAATATTAGAAGATAGATTAACGCGACTCATATTAAAACCCTCTGAATAATTTACCAATTAATTTCTTCCAAAGTATTCAACACACATACCAATATCCTCCACAAGTTAAATGAAGAAAATTATCCAATAGCCCACATCACTAATTAGAGCAAGAAGAATTTCCCATGATAACCTACCAGCCGCTCTCCCTTTTATTTTTGGATTCCTGGACAATCCAATCTAAGAAGGTAATAATTTTTTTTACCTATTAGAAAGTTTATTTTCATGTTCTAATTTTTTTTTAAAACAACAGTAAATTAATTCGAATCAAATCCGAGATCCCTTGCTAGATCCAAAATTCTAATAGAGCAGCTAAATCATCGAAAAGCTAAATAATAGCATTTACAGCAGCAATTGAAGAAATCTTTTAGCAACTACAAAGTGTAACAACTGCCGTATCATTCAAAAGCATAACCACCACAAAAGCACATCAACTAGCACCACAAGTCATGAACAATGGAGTTTTTTTCTAGGATTCTTTCTCACAAGCATGGAAATCTTAGTTTCATATAACTCAAGATACGGGCTTCAGAGCTGTCAAACTCTAGTGCCCGGGAACAAGTCGTTGTCGTTTTGAGACTTTTACATTGGCGTAGCTAGCTCTGATGCGCCCTGCATCAAAATTTCTTCAGTCCGTTTCTTAGATATGGCAGTCATGTTAGTGAAATTGCAGTTATACATGTTGAGGCACCCGTATGATATATACGGCGGTTGCTTTGGTTGATGGATTGCCACTGGCAACTCCATGAAACTTTAAAATATCAGCCGCAGTTGAAGATGTACTTGGTCGTTTAAAAATAATAACATTTACCGTACCAACTGGAAGCTTGACCACAACGAAAACCCGTCCACTAACGCCCAGATATAGAGCAATAGCTCTCGGTTCAACTATACTTCGCCATAAGCAAGAAAAGTCTATTTCTCGTGCTCTCTCAAGACTCAAGATACGGGACTGATAGCTCTTGGACCTCAGGGGGCCGGAGATGTACATCGCTGTTTAAAAGCTTATTTTAAATCAGTGTACTAAATACGTATTGGAAATGAGCTACAATTAAAAAAGCGCTACACCAGGAAAAACAACTAATGAACATATAGTCGACTGTCGCTAATTCAAACCTTCAATAATACGAATCTCTGTCTAATTCTAAGTATATGATCGGTCCCTAGAAAAACTCTTGATATTTCGAACCACATAATGTGTTTGGGTACACGCAATATTTCGAAGTAAAATCTGTGGCCGACTGGACTGCAACATGCGATAATTCAGAGTTATCTTGAAAAAGTCTCGTTTATTTGAACTCTCACTATCATGTACAGTCCTGTAGCAAACGGGTTGGAGCTTACAATTTTTTTTGTCTCTATGTGTCTTTTTTCCCCTGTCTCTTTTTTGTCTCCTTGAAAAACCTAAAATTATGCGTTTGGACCACAATAACACAGAAAATGATGAAGTCGAATTGGAGGTGTTGACTCTGATAAATCTGACAGAAAGTAAGGTGTCATTCGGCAAACTAAGCAAATCTTTCTTTCGAAATCATATTTATGCAGACGTTTTTCAAGCTTCATTTATTCTAGAAAAATCTATTGACAAAGTTAGATTGAATGTCATAAAACAAAGAAAACATAAGTTTTTTTATTAAGAAAGATTAATCATGTACAGTATATATTTTTAATACTTGCTTTTAATACATAAGTATGTATTAACTTCTGCATATAATGCATACTTTTTAAAAATACTTTAAAGTAATTTTATACAAATGTACACATTTGTGGTTTTATTACATAGTTTCAAATTAAAATGTGTTTGAAAAAAATTCTTTTTCTGTTTTAAGGAGTTTTTTTCTCTACTCTCTTAATAACTCGTAGTTTTTCATTGGTCCCTTCAACTTCGAATTATCGAAAATCGACTGTATTCACTAAAACTAAGACCAAACTCCATAACCCAAAACGATGCTGTGCATTTATTATCGCATACTTCATAAAAGATACTATAAAGATGGTAACACACTTTAGATTTCAGAAGAAAAACACAGTGGCACGCAAAATAACGGAAGAAAACTACAATTAGTTTTCAAATAAGCAATATAAACAACTAATGTCACTAAGTTGAATGAAATAATGGTTAGTAAGAACCAATTTTCCGTACGGTGCACGACCGCCTCTACTTTAGATGTCAGAGAACATTAAAGGAAAGCACTTTTGTAATTTAGTAGAAAATAATGTAGATCTTATTGCTCAAATTTAACCGGTCTTGCAACAAAATTTAAATTGTGATCAGCGGTTGTGCACGAAATCAATATTGGTGCCTAAAAATGATATTGTCAATAAAATCAACACTGATAATTTGAAGGACGTGCGGGGGAAACAAAGGAATATTTATCAATGAATACAATCATGTATAAAGAGCAAAGTACCATGGAGATTTTAAATTCGCTTGAATTTTCGGGTGTACCCTCACATAAACTTCAATTAAAACTAGATGCGCTGAGGGTCATTGGGCACTGCTTTCTCGAGGAACCCTCCGTCCCATAAAATTTGTGTATTTTTCGGTGTGTAAAATGTTTCGTGCAACGAAAAAGCCATTGCATTTTGAAATATATTTATGTACCTTTTACTAAGAAACTATTGAACACTAAAGCTTGCGTGCATTAAATAAACATTTTTTATACAGAAGTGAATTTTTTTAAAAAAAAGATGATGAGCCTGTTTAAAAATGTAATTGTTGCAAAGTAGAATAATGAATTTTATAAAAATTTTCCTTTTCTATGTTACGACATCTGCTTTTTAGCTAAATGCCTGAGGAATATCTCAAAAATTTCACTTCAGTATACACAATATATATGAATTATAAAATAAATATTTCCAGTTCATGCATACAATTCATTTTAGAAAAAAGAAGACACAAATTAAAAAACATAATCTTTATAAGACAGTAGTACATGATTATATGACATTTCGAAAAGTTTCATTAATGATTTATTTATTCACATGTAAACACAATTTCTTAAAATATCAGAATTAAAAATTTTCTTTAAATATTACATAAATAGTATCCAAAACAACAAGAAAACTGCTTTTATGTTTTTAAACATGAAATTTAATTATTTCTTTATATATAACAAGCTTCATGCAACTCATTTTGAGATATATTAATGTATCTTTTACTAAGAAACTATTGAACACTAAAGCTTCAAAATTTATGTGTGCATTAAATAAAAATTTATCTTTTTACAGAAGATAAATTTTTTAAAAAAAATTTATCAGCCTGTTTAAATATAATTTTTGCAGAGTGCAATAATGAATTTTATAAAAAATGTTCCATTTCTGTGTTACGACATCTGCTTTTTAGCTAAATTTCTGAGGAATATCTCAAAAATTTCACTTCAGTATACACAATATATATGAAATATAAAATAAAAATTTCTATTTCATGTGCATACTGTAGATTTATAAAAAATACACACATAGTTTTTAGAAATAATTTTTAGGAAACAGCATCTTTATAAAATTTTACCTCATCAAAAAAATCCTGCAATGTAACCAATTTTTACTTTATTTTTTATAATATTATCTTCTTCTTTCTTTCTTTTTCTTCTTTTATCTTTTCTAATTTTCTGAAGTATTTTAATTTGGATACATTACTATCATCAAAGGAACAAACGGCATCATAAACCCGAGTGAAAATTTTTAAAATTGTACAAATGTTGTTTTGGGAACGCATGACCTATTGACATTACGAAAATTTTCATTCGGGTTTTGTTTTTTCCGATGCCTATGGGTCCTATGTTTTCCTAAATATATTACGCATTGCTACTACAAAGCGACCGGAAGACTATTTTATGTTAGCAAGACTTACCCCATACTTCAGCCTTTTTATATCCACACCATCAATCTTCACCCGACAGGACAAAAGCCATGTTTTTGCGTGCCCATTTTTTAGATATGCAATATTTCTAAAGAATATTAACAACTAACACCTTACTTGTATCAATGCTGGTCACAGTAACTGCACCATTTGATGATGTGTAACCGCGCTTCTGCTATGTCCACAATATTATTATTACCTTCTCATTTTCACAAATAGCTTCCCTCGCAGCATTTTAAAAGGAGTCCTCGTAAGCAAATTTTGCAGCATTTGAGATTCGCTTACCGTAAGGAGAACACCTTGTAGGTGGTTGCAGAAGATTCACTATGGAACAAAACATTCTCCCAGCTTCTGCATCTCTTCCAATGGAACACGTAGCATATACAAACCTGGTATTTTTTGTAGCAATTTGAGTTCCTTCATGAATATTTAAAAAAGAGAATTCTACATTACATGGCCAAGCAAAACAATTCAAAACAAATTTCCAGTCCAGACTTACCTTTTAAAACTTGCATGTCTAAACCTCTTTTACAAATTTTACATTGAACTTCATTCTTGAAAACAAATACAAGAATATTCAAAAATTCATAATGGTATTCTTTATACTTACTTTAATAAGAAGAAAATCTCTAATTAAACTTTCTTTTGCACATGACTCCTAGAAGTCATGTGCATGCTCAGCTTGAGGACCTTCTGCTTGAGCATGTGCTGGACCTTCTTAAACATTTTGCTTTCTTTCAGTAGTGAACACTAACCCTTCTTATGGAAGGAAGGGGGGTAACATCCTAAAAAAGCTCAAAGCCATGAGCCCCGAGAGGTAATTTAATTGAAGAAAATTAGAAATCTGCTGGTCTTCAGGAAGGGTGCTTGAACTCCCAAACCTCACCCTTGAAAACACTAGTATTTTCCTTTTAAGATCTCTGATATCTCGTTTAGAGGTGGTCGTGCACCGTACTGAAAACTGGTTCTTACTAAATATTTTCCCCTCAAGTTAGTAACATTAGTTCTTTTTATTGCTTATTTGAAAACTAATTATTGTTTTCTATCCTTATGTGCGGGTCATTGTCTCTTCCTATGAAATCTGAAGTATCTTGTGAAGTGTTTTTATAGTATCTTTTACGAATTCTGCGGGAAAAAATTCCCAGTATCGTTTTCGTTACGGAGTTTGTTCTTAGTTTTATTGAATATGTTCATGAATAGTTTTTCCTGACATTTAGCGCTTTTTTAATCATAGCTCTTTTCAATACGTAATTAATACACTGATTCAAATAAATTTTTAAACAGCGAAGTATATCCCCGGCCCCCTGAGGTCCGAAATCTCTTATAGTCCCGTATCTTCAGTCTTAAAAGAGCTCTCGGAACTTGGACTTTCTAGCTTATGCAAAGAATAATCACACAGAGCTATTGTTCGAAACTGGAACTAGTGGACGGGCTTCGTGGTGCCCATGCTTCTAGTTAATATTAGATGCAGATATATTATTCTTCGTAAATGACCAAGTACATCTTCAACTGCGGCTGATATCTTGAAAGTTTCGATGGAGTTTCCAGTGGCAATCCATCAACCAAAGCAGGGGCATAGCTACCACCGTATCAATTCTACGTGCCCCCAAGCTACAGGGACACAAACTAGTATAGCTACAATCCCACTAATATTGCTCCCATATCTAAAAAATGGCCTGAAGAAATATTAATGCAAGCCCTCTCAGAGCTAGCTTCGCCAATGAACCAAAGTCTGAAAACGTCATGTTCCCAGTTTTGAGAGCTTTGAAGCCTGTATCTTGAGTTTTAAGTGTTTATGAAACAAGATTTCCAAGCTTGTCAGAAAGAATCCTTGTTAAAACCCCATTGTTCGAGACCAGTGGAGCTAGTCGAGGGGCTTTCGTGGTGGTTACGTTTTTTCAATACTTCGGTAGTTTTTATTCTTTGTAGTGGCTTTTTAAGGCTCGTTTTAATTTTTTTTAAATTATTTAAATCGGTATATTTTACTAGAGAAGACAAATGAAATTAAAATGAAATTATGTGATAAATGATACGTTTAGTTCAAAGCAAATTATTTCAAACTAGTTGAATTTAAGACTTAATAGCAAGATTAAGTTAATAAAAGCGTCCCCGGCTGAAATTCGCAATTCGAATGAGGAAGAAAAAGACCACACAATACTGAAGGCACACAACTTCCCTTTTGAAACAGATGGACAAATTTGAAACTTCCTTAATAAACATGATTGGGAATACCATATTCTAGAGAATAAATGCTACTAGCAAATTATTGCAAATAAGTGTTGTGGGAATTATTAAATGGATATAATCTACTAAAATCTCCAAAAAATTATATCCAAAATTTCAGAAATGAATTAGGAAAAATAGGAGCAACTGAGTTATCAGAGCTCTCATTTGAAAAGGAAGCAGGACTAGTTCGCTATTAGCACTGGTCCTGTCATGGAAGAAAAGAAGTCGGTTGTGATATTTTCAAGAAGGTAAAAAAATTTTTATAGCCAATTCATTTTATGTTATATGCGATAGGGAAGAGCAGAACTATCAAGAAGAGCTGAAATTTATGAAACTATGATAGAACACTTTACCATACTTTTTATGAGAGATTATACACGAAATTAGGCAGCAAGCTACCCAAAAACTAATGGAAAATTACAAAGACGCTATTGAATCTTTTAATTTTGACAATATGAATTGGATCAGTTTTTACTATTTTTGAAGGAAAACGGATACACAATAGACCACTAGAAAGGTACCGAGTTGCAAGAGAAATCCTAATGTGGGTATACTTTCCTGATGTAGAGATCGTTTTCAGTTTTAAAGAGTGTTAAAAATTATTTAAGTACTACGGTAGACAAGACAAATTTAACAACAGGGGCATGTTATATATAGATAAGATGTTTGTGATAAATTAGATACGCATAAAATAATTGATGTATTTTCCAAAGAGAAATCAAGAAGTAAAATTGTATGGAAAAATTGTAAGGTTTTTAAATTATTTTTTTAAATACAGTAAAAGGATTTTTCTTTAGCCGTTGAGTTTTATTACTTTAGCATTACATTTTATTTTGAGAATTTTAGGTCAGCGAATATTTTTACTATTTTGGTTTTTTGACTCTTGAGCCCATGGACCTCAAACTTTTTACCGCCAGGGGCCCGCAACTATCTTAATCCGCCTCTTGGGCATGGTATACTCAAGAAAAAATTGTATTGCTTTAAATTTGTTACTAGTTTGAATAGCGTTGTGTTAAGACTACACTGTGCCCTTTTTTCAAACGTTATTTTGGAGACAGTAAATATTAAAAGTAATTCATGTTTTTTTTCTTTTCAGATTTTTATAAATTGATCTTGGAAATAAAATTGAGTTGACCACTCATTATTTAAAATTTTTTAAAACGTACAAATTTTGAAAATCTTTTTCTTGAAGTTTCTCATTTTAAAATTTTTTTTGTTATTTCAAGTGTGATTTCTGTTTCTTAGATAATTAAGAAAAAAAAGTTAGAAAATATGTCTTGTTGAATTTTAATAATTATTTTTAAAACTAATCCTGGAAAATACATGAAAATTTTTAAAATGGGAAACCTGGAAAAAATATGAACATTTTTATATATTAACGTATGTATTTTTTAAAAACTAGCTAGAGTTCTCAGATCTAAATCTGTATAAAATTTTATAGAACATATATGTGTGTGTGTGCAGTCGACTCTCGATAATTTGAAGTATGTGCTCAGTCCCTAGAAAAACTCTTGATATTTCGAACTA
>BMAO01031014.1:0-19577 GCA_019973975.1 Trichonephila clavata
ATTTTAACCCGAAAAAGTAACGCTAAATAGAGGAGCTTAAAAGTAGTATTCTGTATTTGAATTTAAATCTAAGTTTGATAAATATTAAATTAGTTGAAACACTAAGTTGAAACATCAGTTTACACTGTCACCGACGAATCACTACTTTTTTCGATATTTATAAGTCAGAAACTAACGCTGTCGTTCATTTGAGTTACCCAACATAAAAAGCTTTGGAAGGATTCACTTTTGAAATATTTGGAAATTTCAAATGCCACGAAAGATTTTGTAAGTTAAAATACTTTCTTCTGATTCAGAGTTTCAAGAAAGCAGTTCAATGTGAAATGATTCATTTAATTTTCCAATTATCTTCTGAATCTAGAACCTTATAAAAGCTTATAACTCGAATCTAATACGTTATTAAAATTTATCATATGAATCTAGTACTTATATCTAGACAGTATTTTATCAAAATCTAGTACCTTATTAACTAGTACCTTATCTATATCTAGTACTTTATTATGTAGTACCTTATTCGGATCAAAAATCTTATTATCTAGTGTCTATGCCGGTGATTGGCAATTTTCGAGGAGAAGAGCCAAGTTTTAAGTGAAACAAGATAACTAAGTTATCAATGTGCCCTTTTCACAAAGAGCCACATACATATGAGTAGGAGGGGGAAGTGGAACCCCTGGTAGCATTCACGATCAAAAACTTCTCTCATGCTCCAATATATTTTTTATTCTTAAATAAAACTTTACGGAAAGTAACATTTTCCATTTCTTCCAAAATTAAGATCTCTCACAGATATTTTTATTTCTGTGTGGCTCAATACAAAAACAACAATTGTCAAAACAATGTTGGAATTAAGGTTCCAAGCGTCGTGAAAAAAAATGTTTCCTAAGAATAATACGGACCAGGGATTGCAATATCGGACCAAAAGTTCAATACCGATATTTGGTATTTCTTAGAACTTAATACCGGGATGCGGTATTAGAAATTTTAGAAAAAGAAAGAAAACACAGGTGTTTTTTGTTTTGCTTGCCAGTTTTATTAGAGAGTGTAAATATCACAAGAAATAATTAGTAACTTAAAAATTATAACAGTATATAAAAAAAAATCTCAAATAAATAAAAGAACATCTTATTTGTTTTAATAAAAAAAAAGGTGCAAATTTCAGTGTTCAGTCTGTGGTACTAGTACAAATTTTTGAAATGTTCTTAATGTTTTAAAAGTTAAATTTTTGAAAAGTATTTTTAAAAAACACAATGCATCAATTGTACTGTCATTAAGCCTGGATCATAATTTTGTGCAAAAATTACCAGCTGTCGAAAACGCTCTTTCAGCATCTACGCTAGTTGATGGTACTATTAGCAATGGGCGATATACTGCTTCCAAGTATTTACCTCTAAATCCCTCATTTTTAAATCAATTGATTTATCGTCGGAGGATTTTGGATATAGCCGATTACTGTACTGTATTTTGGTTTGTTGAAATTTTTTTAGTTACCACTAATTCTCTCATTTTTGTTTAAGAGACAGTTCCATCTCACTATTGACATTAGTGTCATCATCATATTTGATAATTGCACCGAATTCTTCTGAATGTGAATTGGTTTGTGGGTAAAAAATTTTAAGAAAATTTTACATTAACTCGATCAAATTTGAATTGGTTTGTCCAATTTCTTCTTAACTCTAGAACATTTTTTACATTTTGACATATTCTTTTCATCATACAAATAATGAAACCAAACCGAAGTATTATCAACTGATTTTTTTATGTTTTTTAAAGTTATATTTATTCATTATTATGGGTTTTTTATGAGTATATAAAAAATATATCTCTTTTATAATGAATCTGAAAAACACATTTTGATCCCGAAAGTATGATACAATGGGAATAACACAAGCTCACCAATTTCGAAATTATCGAAATATTACGCATTTTCATCACAAGTACAACCTTGGTTTCTCAGATACGAATATTAGAATGCAAGTGCAGTATCACTCTGAGATGTAATAGGACAGTTTTAGCCTTGTGTGGATGATTCAGATATTTTATAACTTCTTTTGATTGTACGATGCCAACTTTGTATTCACACTCGCTCTTTAGGGAAACATTTTAGTAACAGGTATTGATGAATGAAGGAAGGCAGATGAGCTTGAATATGTTATTCCTCTTTCAACGAGAACTTAGGAGTAGAGTATTTAGTTCTTTTTGTCAGAGAAATAATTTGTCTACATTTTTAAGTTCAGATTAATAGTCTTTTATTTCGTTATATCTGGCAATAAAAAAATCTGATGATAGATTTAATTTGCCTTAGAGCTGTAGAACCAGCTAGGAAAAATAAGAACAACAGAATGAGTGGAATAAAGATGTTTATATAATATCTTCACCTTCTGAAATGGACATAAAATTATTTCCTTTACAATGTATTTCACACAAAGACGTATAATATTTTGCTATGTTGATGATCCCTGAACATATGAGAAACAATTTAAAAAATTTCTAGTAAATGCCGAAAAACCGGTACTTAAACTTTTAAATACCGTTGTTTCGAAACTGTACAAATGGTTCAAAATTCCGGTATTCAGTATCCCGGTATACCTGTATTGCAATCCCTAATACCAACAGAACTTCATTCTGAAATTTTATGTGTTTACACTAATGATTAAAATTGATTTTCATTGTTCTTGCATGAAAAAGTCTTTTCAACTCTCTTTTATTCACCCTTAAGCATATCACAAAATATAGAATGTGTTTTCGTCACTTATTGGGGCTTTTGTGCATCTGTTGTTCACATTCAAGAGTATTCCTTAACTCATGTATGAAAATGTGTAAGCATTGCTGGCAATCATTTAGAGAGGAGTGTCTTCTCAAGGTGGCATTTTCCCCAATAAATTAGACTTTTACTGCTTTAGATTTAATTTTACTATTCTCAATACACTTTACCAATAAAAAAACATTTTAATATAGAAATCTTAAGGCAGCCAAACGTTTAATTGTAGACGTAAATAAAGTAAAATTTTCAGTGGATAATGGAAAATAATATTTAGTAGATAGAATTATTTTTTAATAATTCATACAGCAAGAAGTCCGAAGAGTCGCAGTTTGTCGACCTATGCCCTATACGAATCTAAAACATTATTAGTAATAGTTTTTTTATTAACTAGTACATTATTATCTAATATCTTATTATCTGGTATCTTATTATCTAGTTTCTCATTATCTAATATCGTATTATCTAGTATCTTATTATCTAATATCGTATTATCTAATATCCTTATTATCTAATATCTTATTACCTAGCATCTTATTATCAAGTATCCTTATCTAGTATATTATTATACTAATACTATTCTTTGATAACACACACACACATAAGATTTCTAATAGAACATAGGCATTCAAGAAGCCGATGTATGTAATATATTTTATATACCTTATACTGATCCTGAATTTAAATGTACTGATATGAACCGACTCTCTCAGATTAAACATTGAAATCCTAATCTAGCATTTTATTAAAGCTTTATTTTGAAACTGACAAGAAATCTTTTAATGCAAAATCACATTAGAAACCTTACATATAAACAACCTGAGTCTCCTTACTATTTTTTTAGTTTCTGTAAAGTGTTAAAAAACCATTAAATTCATTAAAATCATATTAAATTTAAATCACTTTAACTCAAATTCCGAGTTTTTGCTTTAATCTTTTATAGCAAGGATCATTATTCATTCACAGTCAAGGTCAGCTGTCGATTCATCTGTCACGTGTCATTTATTATTCTATGAATTTCACAAAAGCTTATGCTGTGAAAGTTTTAAAATATTTGTGCAACATTGTATTTCTAACATACGTCTGATAAACAGTGAAACGTTTATCGACTCCAAAGAGAATTTTTCCTCATGTGACCCAATAATTTTTGCTGTAGACAGGGAGTTTTGTAATGTGTTACATTGCAATGAATGAAGTGGAACGTTTTGTGAAACAGGTTCTAACACGAAAAATAGTCATGCCTGAAAAAGTTAGCGATATAACATCATTCCTGCTGAAAATTGGAGAGTAATCCGAGATTAAAATAATTAATGTCTATTAATGATTAATATATTTAAATTACTGTTTCTTTTATTGTTGGAAATGTGTTTATAAAATGACAACATAAACCTTAGGGTTTGCCTTTTTTTTATCACATTATAAGAAATTAAATATATACTTAGTAATTAATTCAATATTATTATGCTGCTATTATTAAGTTGTTAAACTTTATTATATTATGTATTTTAATAATATTACATTAAACTATTAAACAGTATTTATTATATTATTAAATATTATTTATAAAAAAATTAAATTTTTTTTTTTGATTTTGTATTGCTATTTAGTTCATATGACGTTGTAGCAAATCAAGTGTATATATAGTTAAGTTTAATCATTCAAAAATAAGTAGCAAATTTTTAACAAACATTACCTTTTTAATACATATGAAGCAGAAAATAGCTATCATTTATTGTTCCAAAACATTTTTATAAACTCCTATATATAAAGCTTCTTAAGGTGACTGGCTATGTTCGGAACCTTGATTTTGAAAGAAAAAAAAAAAGGATCAATGGATAATTTTTTGATATTTAGTATAAGTTAAATTAAAATATACACATAAAAATGTTTATAGACTGTTAGTGCAAGAAAAAATCATTTAAATATAATTTTTTGAGAAAAAAAATGTAAAAAAAATAATATTTAAAATTTTTTCCCCACGAAAATTGCTTTTATAATAATAATATTTGGATTAAAATATCTAAGAAATTTCTATAGAGCCTGAACTAAGATTTTGGAAGCATATAATTTTGTAGTGGATTTATTCATATTTTAATACAACCTCTGACAATAAAGTTCGGTGAATGAAGTCAGAACGGCCGACCGATCCGGCAACACTGGTGAAACAAAACACTGCACATGCGTAGCGCCAGGTGTTGCCAATATGCCCCACCGTTTTTAAGTTGAGACTCATTTGTGTTCTATGTAAGACTTGTTTTACAAAGTGCTTGCTTTGAACGTTGATTCTTATCTGATAACAAGAAAATGAACGATCAAAAGAAAAATTTAAAGTTTTGTTTTAAGCTTGGAAAAACACCAAAAGAAACTTATGCGATACTGGTACGTGCTTTTAAAGACCAAGCATTGTCCATGAAGTGTGTGTACGAGTGGTTCCCCCGTTTTCGAAAAACAGGGAAAGTGTTTCTGACAAGCCCCGCAGCCAAAGACTGGCGACCTCCGTCAGTGACGAAAACATTGAGAAAGTGAGGAAATTAATCACTAAATATCGTCAATTAACTGTGCGCATGATAGCTGATAAACTGCCGTTTAACCATGAATCCGTGTGACAAATCGTTACTCAGAATTTGGCGATAAGAAAACGTGTTATCGATATTGATGATATTATTATTGACGATATTCTTAACATCCAACGAAACGTGTGACGAGGCTTTTGAACTCCATCCCAAAAGAAGGCTTCTTGAAAAGTTTCTAGGACATGTATAACAGATCTCAGGAATGCATAATTATGAAAGACGACTATTTCGAAGGACAGTAAGGTAACTTTGGCTAATATTTCATTTAAGCTAATGTTACAGGACTATTCACCGAACTTTATTGTCAGAGGTTGTCTATCAAAGAGAGAAGAGAAATGTCAACACCCTTTATTATTTCATTTGATCGTAACACTGAAAATTATACGAATTTTTCAAAAATCCTTGTCCATCCCCTGTATAGAAGTCCTAGCAAAAAAGGCAAAATATTATCACAGAAACATTTTCAGAAAAGAAGAATGTTTTGAAAATATGTCATTCTTTCTACATTTTTTGTCGAAAATTGCATTTAAATAATTTTTTTTCTCGTAATAATATTGTTAAAACTATTTTATATTTATATTCTGATACCAAATATAAAAAAAAATGTTCATTGATACGTTTTTTCATTTAATTTATACGCTTTAACGTAAGCAAACATTTGTATAAGAATCTCACAAAAATAATTTGCTTACAAATTGTTTAAATGTTTCGTGTTTATCGACATAAAAAAATAAGAACCACTTTAACATTTATTTATTTTCGTGATTACATAATTACACAAAACTAATATGTTCTGCAACTTCGGGCGAGGGAGTGTTTATTAACTTTGCAATCTAGAGCAACACGAGGGCTGTGCAACGGACGGATCTAAAGCAATGGACCTCGTAATTTTGAACCACGGTCAAGTGGTGAGGAGCACACTTGAACTTACAACCCCCGTCTCCAAACTTGTACGGTATTGTGAGAGGATTGAGATTCTATTTTAATTTATATCACTGTCTGAAGCAACACGAGGGCTGTTGGCAATGGACCTCATAATTTTGAACCATGGTCAAGTGGTGAGCACAACACTTGAAATTGCAACCCCGTCTCCAATATTGCACGGTATTGTGAGAGGATTGAGATTCTATTTTAATTTATATCACTGTCTGAAGCAACAAGAAGGCTGTTGGCAATGGACCTCATAATTTTGAGCCACGGTCAAGTGGTAAGGACAACACTTGAACTTGCACCCCCGTCTCCAAACTTGCACGGTATTGTGAGAGGATTGAGATTCTATTTTAATTTATATCATTGTCTGAAGCAACACGAGGACTGTTGGCAATGGACCTCGTGATTTGAACCAAGGTCAAGTGACGAAGGTGGCACCTGAGCTTGTTTCCCTCCCCTCAACGGGAGGACTTTGAGCCTCGACAGATTTAACTTGCACGAGCTTTTCAACGGGGAGGTTCTGCAGTGGAATTAGGTCTCGAACTTGCAATTTCGAAGTCCCCAAAAAATTAAAGGCTCAATGATTTATTTTTTAAATATTATATTTCATGTGTATTAATTGAATAATCTTTTTTCTCTTTATTTATTGGTTGATAAATACCGGAAAGGGTCTGAAAGATCCTAAGTCTTAGGACTTTAAAATTTATTTATTTTTACTAGCTCCGGGGATTGAGATATTTCTTGTTGGGTAATATCATTGAATAATTTATTAATGTTTGCCAAATATATATTAAATTTATATTTTATTAACTTTTCCATGGATAGCTTTTATCAAAAAGATCAATGCGAATCATTTTTTAATAAATTTTTAATCAGAATTTATTAATTTTTGTTTAACAGATCAATGAATCATGATGTATTAACCAGGGTTAGAATGTTAAAAAGTCGAATGAATAATTTCATGTGAGTTTTCAGATTTTTATCAAAAACTTCCATATCTCGGAAATTTTTTTAAAATAAAACTTTTGAAAATATTCGAAATTTCCAAAAACATTTTAAAGATTTCTTATTATTTCTTAAAAAAATATTCTCATAAATACTTTTATTCATAAAATTTTTCTGAAATATTACATATATAAAAAATGTTCTTAATTCTACTTATAAAAATATTTTTATAAATAAAATTCTTTTTGCGAGAAGAGATATAAAGAATTTGCAAAATCCGGTGCATAATCGTTATATATATAAAGGCTTAATATTTTATTCTAATTATATTTTATGTTTGCTTCTTTTTTACAAGTAATATTGCATATCTCACTGATGATATTTCAAAGATAATGTAACTAATAAAAAATGTTAACTATTTTTGTAGACTAGGTTTGTGTGTGTGTGTTAAATGAAGGGAAAAAATAATTTTTAACATATAATGGTGAATTATATAATTTTTTTTAGAAATGTTAAATTTTCAAAAGTAGGTTAAGAATGTAGAGTTAATGTGACTGATATTTTTTCATTATGAATATACATTTAAGTAAATCAATAATTAAAACTTTTCGAAGCATTTATTTATACAATAGTAAATATATACTTTTAAAAAATTTACAGACTTAAAACAATATTTTACAATCAGTAATGATAATAATGTGAGATTAATTTAATAAAAACCAAGATTTTTTTCAAAACTAAGGAAGTATTAGCGGATGCTATTTAAAAAAAAAATAATGGAGATTTCTGAAATGAACGGTAATGGAAAAAGATAAAGGTCTTGGAAAACATGAATGGGAAGTGTAACGATAAGCCCTTTTGATTAAAATGAACCGGTCTAACAGTTCCACAAGAATAATCTCTTAAATAAATATTTGCGTCACTTATGAAATGGAAATAAAATGTGAAAATACATTATCACTTTTGACAAAAAGTAAAATAACAAAAGAATCTTACTTTCAAAATAATTGTTTAATAATTTCGAGTTTTGTCAAACCTTGCTTTCCAATTGGAACTAAGGTGTTACGTGTATCATTTACGTACAATAGTGTTTTTATTGTTATTACTTGCGGATGCTTCCTTGCATTAAAAATATGCAATTAAATACACTCCTGGCGTGTTTGTATTTCCTTTGAATTTCTTTTTTGTCTTGAATGTTGATACTTATTGCTGAATTATTTTCTATTTTCGAAGTGTTAGTGAAGTATTCTTATATCTTTTATTGTTTTGCTTCAACCAAGCAGCATAATTCTTGATATGTCAGAACAAAACTATCTTTTTCGGCTTAAAATAAACTCACAGATGTATCATTTGATAGTAGAAATTACTTTTAAATAATTTTTTATCATTTGTTCGGTGGTTTTGTAGGCAGTTTTCAACAGTTGAGCTGACAAATAGTTCACATTCTACTCGACTTTATTTTATTTAGGGCACATGCTACCCTGTATACAATTTTTTTGTATCTATATATATATTTATGAACGGCTGGCTAGGTGGAGTGATTGGTTTGTCGCTGACCTTCTGCACCTAAGGTTGCGGGTTCGACCCCGGCTCAAGTCGGTGGATGTTCATGATGCAAAAGATCGACACCAGCCATGTCGTAGGATTATATGGCAAGTAAAAGATCCCTAGAGTGTTTTTTTTTTGGTTTGGGTGTGCTCTCGGAAAAATTAAATTCTAGTACAGGTTCGCATCGTCAGAGCTCAGGTGCCTCCATCTGCTAAGGAAACTGGGCGACAAAATTACCTGCGGCGATTGGTATTCGCCTATATGGTACCGCATTAAAAAGATATACCAGCTCCCGGGGAATGTACTTGTATGCAATGGTAAAACACCAATCCGTAACCCATTAGAAATAAAATTTTTTTTTCTTCTGAAAGTGTTTATATGCAGTATATTTGAACACACATGGAAAATGCATTTCAAAAGGAAAATACCATTTTTAAGCAAACAATTACTTTAAATTATATTTTTTTAAAAATGTATTTCGATATTACAAAAAATTTCTCCTATTTCTACAAATTTTAATGTTTTTGAGCAATTTTTTTTCTAATACTTTTAGAAGTATTTCTCACGATTCTGTGCATAAGATTGGTATTAAGAGTGATAGTTTTATTTTCATACATTTTTTCGTGTCGTATACAATAAAAAAAAGCAGCACTCTATTTAATTTTGAAGATTTTTAAAAAAAATATTCATATATATCCTTATTGCAGGAGAAGGACCAACAAACATATTGTACAAAACAACCATAAAAAGTTTCAAAGCATTATATTGAATATATATATATATATATATATAAATCTTTAGCAATATTTGAAATACACGATTATCATGGGAAATAAAAGTTTGAGAAAGAATCATTTGAAGTTTTAAAGGACAGTAAAATAAATGCAACAGCTAAATGCAGACGTCACTTGTTCTAGTTTCGGTTTTCGCTTCGACAAACTGTTACAAAAAGTTAAATAATGTAGCTAGAGCTTTCAAAATTTGTTCACGTATTGAACAATTGAACACAGGTTAAACAATTAAAATAAGGGGAAAAAAAACAACATTTTGATCATTTTTAGGGTAATCTGTCTCCTTAAGGTCCTATGTACATTGGGTATCGAGAAGTTTACTGTATAAATAACCTAAATATATTTGCCTGAAATATTTCCTAACATTTTATGAAATTGAAACATATAATTAATTTTTATGTACTTTAAAAGATGAGTTAAGACAATAAAACCGGGTGCATACATTTTTATTCCACAAATATTTGAACGACTCCTTTTTGTACCGTAAAATTGGATTTATTACATTCAAGCAAAGAAAAAGAATGCTATAAATTATTTATTTATTTGACATAATTAAAGTTTTTCTTTTTTTTTACACATACCTTTGTTTTGTTTCAGACTAATCGTACCATAAACTATAAATATTTTGCAGCTCTCAATATGGGTTCAGCTGATGCTTATGAGACGTACAGGTGTTGATGACGTTCACATTGATGTCACTTTTCACATGTCATTTATGTTCATTAAAATGATTTATTTCTTTTTTAATACAGGATAGTGATAATTTGGTATGTATTATTATTTAGTGTGTTAAGGATGATACACAAATTTTTCGCTTTTAAAAATTCCCTGTTCTTTTCCCTAGTTTTTAGTATAATTAGTCCATAAATTTTATTATTTTTCTCATAATTGTATTTTTTATGAATGCTTTACATAGATGGGAGAAAAGGGGACGTTAAAGATAGTTCATATGATAAAGGTTTATTATTTACAGCAAACAGTTGAACAGAACAACAAAAAAATGGTTGATTCATTGATAATGAAAAAAAATTAATTAAACTTATTTTTTCGCACTTATCAAAGTAATGTATGATTTTTTAACAGAAGTGTCAAGAAATACAAATAATGTTTGTTGATGTCATCAAAAGCACAATAAAGTTTGTCTTTTGATAATCATTCTTTTTCAATCAGTTTATATATAATTTATTACTTTCAATTCCAAAAGCATATTTTTTCATTTCTATACGAATCAAAAGAGCGAATCAGCGCCAAATATGGAACACAAAAGGACGATTTCCTCTTACTTACGCATGGGGAAAGTGTGACCGAGATTGCATCACCTTCACTGAAAACAGATGGGAAAAACATTTCATTTAGCTAACGCCATCTGGCGATTATTTCAGTAATTAGACGGTGAGAGTGTTAAATTTATGGATCGTTATTGATGTTATGCACTTTACGGGAAATTAGTAAGCTCAATAAAAAAAATTTTGAAAAGTGAAAACATTTCCTTCGGCGCAACTAGTCCTGTATCAAAATTCCTTGGAGGCCCTTTTTTTAGAAAATAAATAAAAATGATCGCTTTTGTAAAACTTATTTGAAAGTGTTAAAATGTTACACATGTTGGGGTCCCTTCAACCTGGGGGCCACGCATCATTTATATGGCGGTTATGGTGGCAGTTACTTGTTGCATATTGTTATTCCGTGACTTTTGGTATATTAATTAGTGTGTTAACAACACGCTAATTAATGTGCCTAAATGTGGGAAATGTCGAATAAAGTGAAAATCGTGCGAGCGCTCACGCGCACGTTTAATATGAAACGGAGGGGCTGAAATATTTTTTCGTGGTAAGGGATATACAATAAAAACATATATTCAACAAAATTAAGTTTATTATTAGACATTTCATTGACATAGAGAAATAGTTTGCTTTCCCCCTGATCTTTTTGCTCTATTGTGTTTAAAAAAAATACTACATTAGAAAAAAATAATGCCAACTAACTACTCATTTCGGTGACATACTGCGATGTATTCGTCACCGAATTTCAAAGCCAATGTTTGAGAGATGAGATGTTTTTGTGTGACGTTTGCAAGGAAGGAGAGAGGGGGGGGGGGAGTTGCTTAGATAAACAAAATAGGCTCCTGTCACAGGCTATTCTGAGGGAATTTCAAAGCCAAGTTATCCTCCTTTCTACGAAATATGTGAAACGACCTCTCTTTCATCTGGCCTACTAGGCTGGTGTTTTTTGTATTTCTTTCATTCCCAGAAGGAAAATCTTTTCATGTTAAGCGATTTTCGTTTCGTGGTAAGAGAAAAAAAAATGCATGAAAAAAATAGTAGTTTGTCGGGACCGTGGTATTATTTGGTGTTAACCGATACTTCATCACAAGCGTTTTCTCGTTAAACGTACTTCGCTATATATATATACAGTCGACTCTCGCTAATTGAAACCTTCGATAATACCAACCTCTCGCTAATTCGAAGTATATGCTCAGCCCCTAGAAAAACTCTTGGTATTTCGAACTAAAACAATACGTTTTGGTACACTCAATAATTCGAAGTAAAATCTGTGGCCGGCCAGAATACAACACGTGATAATAATATCTAATAAAACTCTAGACAATTCAAACACTCACTATTATATAGAGTCCTGTAGCAAACAGGTTGAAGCTTACATGTTTTATGTTGTATTGTCTCTGATTGTCTCCTCTGTAACGTAAGCCCCTTGACCATCGGAGTTGGCTTTGTGACGGATCTATACGGTCTTTCACTAACTTCTTCTTTTTTTCCTTTAAAGCAATTTATTTATTTCAACCAATCTTCACCGAGAGCCAGACGTTATTTATGTAAATAAGAAATATTATATAAATTCGGTTTTCGCGAGTTGAGGAGCTAAGTAGGAGCTAAGTAAGAGGAAGTGAGAAGTCAAGTGAATTAAAGATCGAGAAGTCGACACGTAGTTGTTGACAAGTGAAGCGAGCCTGATACGTGTTGATGTACGCGAAGAGAAGCGGATTTAAAATAGCGGAATTCATTATTACGGAGCATGAAGTCTTCACCAATTCATCCAGCCAAATTAAGTGCCCAAAGTTCATCACGAAGGAACCGCAGTAGTAAAATATAAGGTTAGTGACTTTGATTAAGAAAATCAGATTATTATTGGAGGCGTAGTTGTAATTGTGCGCGTTTAAGCTGTCCTAGATTCAGTTGAAAAATTCTGTATTATCCGCTTGTATTGTGATACCCCACTTCTCTTTACTCCACTCTAGTTTAATTATCTTAATGAGAATTGTGTTGTGTCTGATCTTATATACTGCTAAGCATCAATAAATCAGTTTGAATTGGAATTATGTCTTTTGATCATTTAAGTTCGCCTACACATCCAGCCGGGGTTTCAGATAGACAGGAAGGTAATAGTGTAAGGGGTGGCTACAGGCCACCACAACTCTGACGGAAGCTGAAGTGTCAGTAAACAAACTACGCAACTTTTCCCTTCAAAATCATGTTGATGCGAACGTTTTTCCAGCTTCATTTACTCCAGAACAAAGTTAGATTGAATGCCATAAAAAAAAAAGATAACAGAGGTTTTTGTTAAAAAAAAATTATTATTAACAGTGTGTATTATTTTAATTGTTGTGTGTTTTTAATATAAAATGTAGTCTTTTAATACAGGACTTTTAAATTCAATCTAATATTTATATTGTATAATATGTACTTTTTAAAAATACTTTAAAATAACTTTATACTTATTTACATTATTGTTTTATTACATAGTTTCAAATTTAAATGTGTTCGAAAAAAAATTATCTTCGTGTATTTTGGGATTTTTTCCTACCCTCTTGATAATTCAAAGTTTTTCATTGATCCCTTCAACTTCGAATCATCGAGAGTCGACTGTATATATATATATGTGGGTGTGTTACGTCATTTCTGAACGTTTAAAATCCATTATAAACATTTCTCTTTAAAAGGAGAAATTACTGTTATTTGTTTTATTGTTATTATTTTCACTATTATTGTTATTCTTTTTTAGAGTCTAAAGATGTTTTAGCAATATAAAACGAAAAAGGAAACACAAAAAATAATAATAAATAAATAAATAATAATAGTAATGAAGTATTTTAAAGCAACCGTTTTTCAGTTAAGTAATTGAGGAACATTTGCTTAAAATAAAGTGTATTTTTTTCCCATGTGTATTTCTTGATGATTATTAAGTAGTAAATAATCACGATATAGGTTTTCTCGATATTTTGACCTCTTTCTGGAGTTGCAAAACATTACACCTTTCAAAAATATTAGGACAAGTTGATTATAACAAATTCAACCTCTGAAAATTAAATAAAATAATTTTAGTTACAAAGCTTTCAGTGGTATTTCTAAATATTACTGATTATTGACATCACTGTGGAAAATTTTTTTTTTTTATTTATACATGTGTCGTTAAAAATCTTATACTAAGATTAAAATCGAAAACCTTTCATGTATGCTTATACAATGTTGTCATTTCTCTTTTTCTGGAAAATTTCAAAACGGAAATTGTTTATATCTAACGATAAAATTGGAT
This sequence comes from Trichonephila clavata, assembly GCA_019973975.1. Lineage (NCBI taxonomy): Eukaryota > Metazoa > Arthropoda > Arachnida > Araneae > Nephilidae > Trichonephila > Trichonephila clavata. Next base: position 14,091 of record BMAO01031014.1, read on the forward strand.
TGAAATATCTCTTGTATAATCATCTACGAGATAATTATTTACAAAAATGTTTATGCTATCGCAGTTTTTTGCAACTATATGGATTAATACTTTGTTGTCCGGATGGTAAAATAATAGCATGATAAGAAATAATTTTTTTAAAAAGCGTTTCTTCAAAGGCATTTAAAAAGTTTTCTTTCCCAGTTTCTTTCTGTAGCATTTCTTTTGAAATTTCTGCAAATCTTTTCTTTTTTACTGAATTATAGAAGAGTGTATGCCGCTTATGTTTAATTGGTAGTGATGCTAGAGATGTTCTTAAATGGAGCTAATTTAAATGAAACTGTTATTAATTATTTTCATTATCGTGTATGTAATTATAAAACGAGTTAAATATATTTACAGTTAAATTTTTGCGTACTCAAGACATTAGAAAGTACAGAATTTAATATTACATCAAATTGAAAGTTATTTTTTTAGAGTCAAACGAAAACGTGCTTAATATTTTCGGGGAAAAACTTTTACTGATATTTGAGAATGGAAATGTTTGTAACGTGTCAATAAAGAAAGCTAAAAAAAATTTATTTTCGCTGCGCTATATTTTTCTTATTTTATTCTTTCATTACTATGAATCTTCGGCAAAAATATTCAGCACGTTTTTCTTTTTTTGAAACGTAGATTATGTATCTTATATTTATGTCAACTATGGTTGAAAACGCCACTCAAAAATCTTCACCAAAACATTCAGCATTCCAGACACGTGACTGATTTAAGCTTGCCAGTTCCGTTGCCATGGTTACACTATACAAACAATTCAGACGATTGAGTAATTCAATTATTTTGTAAGGAATGAAAAATATTCCTACTGGTAAAGTTCAGGATAAAAAAAAATCCCCCCCCCCAAAAAAAAATCAGGCTTATGAGTGATAGTTTTATTATTGTTTCAAATAAAATTAAAAATTTGCCATTAAAAACATTTTTTATTTTACTTCGTTTAATGTAAGAATTACATTATATGGATGTTTTTTTTTATTCAACGCTATAAGAAACATGCTTTAAATAAAATTTTCTCTTCATCCACAAAGTAAAAAAGTTGCATCCAAAACTTTGCACAGAATATTTTTTAAATATTAAAGGGATATATATGCAACAATTCACCGTTTAAATTTTCTTTCTAAAGATTTTATTCAATTCATAATTGTCTTGAATCTTCCAAGTAATTATTTTTTTTTTAGTTTACCCGCCTGACGCGGGAAGTATCTTTTTACCTTTACGGGAAGTACTATATCTCCTAAAAACCTGCACCTTCCGTACTTTTCAAAATAAAATGATGCAATCTTGCATCCTCTGCTTATTCTGACCAATCACAGAAGTCATTAACGGAAATCATATGATTCTAAAAGTTTCCGATTGAGGAAGTTACAGAACCTGAGATCTTCGCAACGAAAAAAGAACGCCTTTGTGTATTAGCCTGGATGTTCGCGCGTGTTTGTCCGTTTGTGTTCGTTTTGTATATTAAAAATAAATATGTAACTTTGATTCTAAGAAATCTCTGCATCAATCCTTCAATGACTGAAACAAAAAAGATATTCCATATTCACAATTCCCTCGTAGTAGTAAAAAAACTAAGACGAATATAGCGAAAAAAATGAACTGAAAAAAATTCAAGCTTTTTTCATAAATTTTAGAGGTGTGTAAACTTTTAGTCACATGGAATGCATCATTGCGATAGTACAATTCCTGCCACACTCTAGTCAACATGGTATCATTAACGTTATTAGCAGCACATGTTATCCTTTCCTTTATCGTGTTATCCGAAAATTTAGTCTTTAACATAAGACCCAAGATTTCATGTCCTCCGCATGATGAAGCAGAACTGCTTGAAAGTATAAAACTTGTCAAAAACATCGATAGCAACAGATTGAGCTGAGAGTAGCAGGAACTGGACTCTATCGCAATGCTATATGTTGCATGACCAAGGATTCACATACCTGTAAAAAATGTAAATAAAACGCGAATTTTTCCTGTATTCTTTCATATGCTCTTTTGTCTGTAATCGTCTTAGTGTTTTTTTACTACTAAAAAAAACTAAACATTGGAGGGAATTGAGAATAATTCTGAAAAATATATATGAAAAATTCCTTTTTATTTCATCTTAAACCCCACTTTTATTTTCTAATGGCACTGACACTTCGGGACTCGCACGTAAAAAAATTGACTGGCTTTCCCACCTGACGGGATTTAATCGTAACTGTGTCTCTTAGAAATTAGAATTTAAAGTTATCTTACATAAGTAACATCGTGCGATATCTATCCACCAATCACAAGCTCTGTCCATGGAACTCGTATGAGTTTTGGAGCTTCCGGTTGCCATTTCAAATGAAAGCCCGGGATTCTCTGGAAAATTCTACCCACTACTTGTCTTTGTCATGCAGTACACAGCTAGTTCTGGCTTTTGTGTTCTTTTTTGTGTCGTCCATATTTGTGTTTAAATGCACAATAAATTGGATTAACATCTAACAAAAGACTGCCTCATCAATGCAACTATAGCAACAACAATAATTCCAATTGATCTAGGTTAAGAAATCTTTACCATTCGTCATGGCATGTAATATTATATATATATTAATGGCTTTTAAAAATTAGTTTTCTACAATAAAATTTTGAAAAATAAATTCAAATTTTATTAAAACGCAAAGAAAATTTTCTTTTCGCTTATCAATTCAACGAAAATAATTTTGTCCAAGTCAGCTGTCTTATGTAAAAATTTTAAGAGGAAAAATCGCAGAAACTAAAAATATATCAAGAAGAATACTAATTTTAGAAAAAATGGTTCTCGTACACTGGAACTTCACAACTGCTCTAAAATTCGTAATAATTTTTTTTTAACTTTTCAATTCTTTCTTGAAATTTTGATTATGTATAACTTACTATTTATAGATCAATTAATTGATAAAAAAATTGCTTAAATTTAATACAAATTTTTCTTTAATCCATTTTGAATTATAAGAGAAATTTCATCTCGCTTTTATATCATATTTTTGAAAATGAAGTTTATCATTGGTGTAAGCAGACTTTTGAAAATTGTGGTCTGGTACAATTTATTGGTGAAAACTGTTGAAAAGTGGTAGGTGAAAGTGACGAAATTGTGATATAGATATGTATTACCAGTACGGATGTTCCATATTTTTATGTGAAAACTTTTTTGTTATTAAAATTTTTTATTATCTCCTTATAAATGCGTTGCTATTATAGAGAAGATAGTTCAAAATATATTTTTCTTCCTGTATAATTTTGGAAAACTTTAAGAATTATATCCGAAAATTCCAAACAAACTTTTTTATTGCATAGAATTTAAAAATAATAAGAAAGAAAGAGGGAGTAGAGATAGAGAGAGAGAGAGAACGAACGAGAGCGTATGTTACTAAAATTGGGCATATATGGGGTAGGAACATGAATATTAAATACCTTTAAGCATTAAGAATAAATAGAAAGCTATGAATATATATTTTCAAAGTTCCTGAAGATATTTCAAAACGGAAAATGACACAGTGGTAAATCTGGTTTTACAGGTAAGTTTCAGAGAATTTTTCTCGGAAATATTGCTTAAAGAAAGCGTTCGAGATGGGTGCAAAACTTTTAACTGTAATCTACTGCTTTTGTTGAATTTAAATAAATTGTTCATAAAAAAACAAACTTCAAAAAATTTCTTTTAGCGTGAAACTTAATTTATCTCAATTTAAAATTTAAAAAGTCTTACTTTTCCGAATGCAATGCTATTTAAAAAAATGGCAGTACGATGGTTTATGACGTAACACCATTAGGTGATTCATTTTTAATGCTGTTTAAAATCAAACAGGATTAAATGAACGTAAAATTATTTCTTTTATAACTCACTTTTATATTTTTTTGTTATATTCATATGTCTTAACACAAAAATATTTATAAAATTCTATTTTTCTCAATGTGCTTTGCTATAAAAATACGTACTATATAGATTCTTCTTACTTTGTAATTATACATAGCACGAAGAATAAAAATATATGTATACATATATATATAGTAATACCCCGAACTTACGCGATAGGTGGGGGGACTGAGTGATAACCGTGTTAGTCGAATTCATGCAAGTTGGGGTATAATTTCACAGATAAATTATTTTTAGATGGGGCCGGAGACGAAAGAAAATAATTATTTAAAAAAAATGTTTAATAAAATCTTATAAAACACAAAAAAAATCGCAAAACAAAGTTATTTTGATATGGAAGGTTTCATAAAATTTAACAAAGTATGCTGCCGGCTCGAAGACTTTTTTGCTCCCTCAAAATTTCCTTGTAACATGTTAATAGCTTTTCTGTTATTCCTTATTTTATTGAAAAAATACGCTCTTCGTTGGACTCCATATTTTCTAAGATTTGTAACCCTTTTTCAACTAAATGGAGGCTTTCTATCAAATTTCCAACCGTCATTAGATCTGATTGAAATGGGCCAAAAGATTCAAGTTCTTCAATGTTTTGCTCTTGTTCATGCTTTTCTCTGAGCTCATGAACTGTCAGCTCCTGATTGTGGGAATCCAGCAGTTGTTGAACATCATCACTATCCACTTCTAAATTTATTTGCCTGGAAAGATCGAAAACTTGTTCAATCACATTACCAATTTCATCAGGTTCTTGAACTGATACCACCTGAGTTTCAATGATAATAGTAAAATAAATAAATAAATAAATAAATAAATAAATAAATAAATAAATAAATAAATAAAGACAAATAGATGAGATTTTAAAACCGCGTAAGTCGGAGTAGCGTAAGTCGAGGTATTACTAGATTAAATATTATACAGAAAACATGAAAAGTAACAGAATTACTTAGATGTTTTCTTTTTTTTTTAAAAAAGGAAAAAATATTCAAGGCAACGAAAATTCTTCGTTTAAAAAAGGGGATATCCTTTTAAATAACTTTCACAATTTTCATCGCAGCTGGTATTGAATATAAATGGCTGAAAAGGAATTAATTATAGTGTTCATGAATGAATTAATTAATTTTTCTTGTGTAGCCAATGAACTTCTAAAACAATTTATCTTAAAACCGATGCTTTCTTTTTTCATTTACCCTTTTATCTCATCTTGAAATTAGTTTAAACTTTAAATGTCAAGGAACTCTTTTTGAAAGCTTTTTAGTTATGGAGGGTTTAAAAATCGATTCCCTTATGTTAAATAAATACTTTTAACACATTCAACAGTAAAAATCTTTCTATTCAATATTTTTCAATGCTTTTTGCCCTAAACAATAGAAAAAAAAGAGAAAAAAAATTAAAAAATATTGTTACAAATACAAACTATACAAGCTTTTATAAATGAAGTAAAGAAAAAATGAGTTGTAACAAATATCTTTACATGTTTGATTTTTGCATGTTATAAAAAAACCTTTAATTCACAACTATAAATACATATATACTTAAACTTCCTTCAACAGTTCAGTAAATATTCAATATCAAATTACCCGATCGAAAAA
>BMAO01031016.1:0-21084 GCA_019973975.1 Trichonephila clavata
TTGGGGAAGCAAAAGGTAAAAAAAATACTGGAAATATATATTTTAAAATCCAGATAAACCAAGCACATACAAATTTTTACTTATCTGATTCTAATGCGATATATGTGACCCTCTTTTTTTCAAACTAAAAAGAATGAAAGAGTGCGATATATATTTCACGACTCTGTTTCAATTAAATAATAGCTTCCCGCTCTTCATGCAACTTATCTTTCCTAAAAGCTGTTTCAACTTTAAGTGATTCCGAAAAACATTAAGACTCATCTCAATTTTTTACAAGGGGAAAAAAAGACTTTTCATCGTTCCTTCTCTATTATTTTTAATTTAAGTCAAACCTTTGAGCCACTTTAATATCGTAAATGCTTCTTTCCTGGATAGATTCAAATTTTGGAAGAAAAGGCTCTAGATAGGATTTTCCCCTGGGGGAAAACAATTCATTCATAATACGATTTGCTAGGGAAGAAGTTTCCCTATAGTGGGGATATTTTTAGATCCTTAATTGAAAGTTGTTTTCCCTAAATGGTTTTCTGAGGCAAAACTGTATCGGAAGAGATTAAATTTGGAAGATGATTCCTGAGATAGATTAAATTTGTTTATAAGAATAAAATACATTGTTTTATTTCTCTTCAATGTTTAATATGGTGAATTTTAAGTAACACAGAAAAATCTTTTAATTCGAACATTAAAAAAAGTTTTAAAACAGTTGAGCACAGAATTGATTTAGAAACATTTCGGAATGGAATATTAAAAACTAAACATCAAAGAAAGTATAATCAAAAACACATCTTGAAAATTATTTAGGGAATAAATTTTTCAGAATTCTATTAGAAGATGACTTTTATAAGTTTGAAAGTACAATTTCAATGACAGTATGAACAAAGAATATGCTAAAACAAAGAATTATTAAAATGTAACGATTCAAGACGAAAAAATTTTTTATTTCGTCATTTTAACGCAAAAATTGCATAAATTATTGAATTTAATAGAACACATATATATACTTATTTTACACAGTACGAAAAACGAATTTGATGAAACAAAAATCATCTCAATAGTAATTAATAGTAACATATCTTCAAATTTCCAATTTTTGGACTAGTTTTACATAGTTAAAAGAGATTAATATATAAATACCTTAAAGAACAATTTATTTAAATATTTTTCTTTCTTCAGTTCTCCAAAAACTGACTTCACTAATAAGGAAGCAAAAATTTAATTGGTACAGTTTGAAGAAAAATGCTCTAAAAATTAACTAATTAATTTTAATAAAATTAATCAAATATAATATTAAAATGATACAGGGGAATTATGAACGAGAAAATTTCTTAATATCTATAATATCCCTTTTAAATATTTTAATTGAAATAAACTCAATGAGTTATACATAAATTTTGCATTATTTAATTAAAGCTAACATTAATTTTTTTTTTGCTTATGCAAATACTTAAATTAATGGATCCCAAAGATAAATATCAAAAAAGTCAATACGCCTAAGACATGCCAGCTAAACTAAGTTCTAATAAAGTGGAATGATTTTAAAGATATTTTGTCATTCTTACTGCAATTTTCAGGAACACAGACGCACAAAACAGTGTTTACTAGGACAACATTTTACAAGCACAACGATTTTGAAAACAAAAAAATAAATCCAATAATTCCAAAAGAAACGAACGTAAAAACTACATTAACTCACAAAAAGAACAGACATCGAAATCCTCCATTCGCTGCTGAACCTTTTTGAAAACAAATTATGGAAAAGTTAAACTCAAAACTGTAAGTATTTGAATGCAGAAATGCTTTTAGCAAAATGCAGTGTTCACTTCTCTCTTCAAACAATCAGTCAAGCATCAAGCAAAATAAAATAAAAACTGAACAACTTCACAAGTTTCCGGCTTATTAAAAACAGTATTGCACAAAGAAAAATAACAGGCATAACGAACACTTATGGCACACACATTTTTCACAAAAAATGACACCGCACACAGGCTGAACAAATGAATTCCTTTTAATTGAGGAAGTGTTTTCCGAAAAGGTACAAGTTCTTCGCAAATGGCCGTCAGAAGTACAGATGCAGGAACATCTGTGGCACTATTCGAAAAATCTCTAAAAGCACGCGGCGTTTATGTGGGTACAATTAGCTTTATCATGGAGAAAATGTATTCTAAATGTAATTAGTCACTTAACTATTCTCTGTAATGTGTTGCAGAATCATGGCAGAGAGTTAAACATGTAATGTGCCAGGCACAGTTTTGTGAACAGCGGACGAGAATTAGGAATTGTTGGGCTCGTGCACTTTTGAAATTTAAGCTGAGTTTCATCTGGTAAACATTTCGAGTACGAAATTTAACATTTAGACGGAATTAATAATGAAGGTCTTAATTTCAGAAGTTCATTCATATTTCAGATAATTTTATAAATACAAAGCAAGCATGTTTCATACGTTTGATTACAGATGTTCTTTTCAATTTATTAATTTATTTTCTTCGAATTTATTCATAAAGGCAACTAAAAATTTACACTCGGTGGAGGGTGTTTATTAAATAAAAAAAATGATAGTACTCCACAGGTGTGCTTTGAAATAAGTAAAATTGTTCCAATTTAAAAAACGATCTATACAACATACTTTTACATAAACAGAAAATTCTTTTTTTTGTTTTGTTTGCAGAGTATATTGGTTGAGTATTAGAAATGTGAGGTACATTTCATAAAAAAGATTGCAATTTAACTACATTTTATCTTAGTCAAACAATTGTTTTTGTATCTCTCTATTTAAAAAACAATTTTTGCTGATGATGTAATAACAATCCATTTATCTTACATAAGAGAACAACAATAAAAAAAAGAGTAAGTCCAGTTCACTATTATGGTTCGAAATTAAAATTTAGAGATGAAGACTTGAAATTTATTTTCCAGCTCATATTATAGTGAAAAAAAATAGAAGTCCATAATATATGTAAATTATGGTTTTACAATTTGAGCAACGGGTATGAACAGTTATATAGTTTGCACAATTGGGGTTGGTTCACATTTAGCCGAACAGGGGGTACCCCCCCTAGTATATTATAATTTAAAAAATGTTACACTAGGATGGATAAAAATGTTTTTTTCAGAATTTCAAAATCTATCTATGCGAAAAAGATGTTAGTTCTATGGTACAGAGATGAAGGGAAAAAATTGTGTTAAGTACTGCCACAAGAGGAAGGATGTTTAGGTATTGGATTTTTTTTAATGGTAAAACTCAAAGTAATTTTTGTTGAGGTATCCGACTACCCTAAAATTGTGAATTGTGAATTTTGCCAAAAATGTACAATTTTTTTTATGATTTTATTCTATGGGCCATCTTATTAGCTTTATAAAAATACCAAGTCTATCATTTTACGTTCACTAGAACAAAAACTACAAGAGTTTTAGTAAAAGCAGGTGCCATTGCTTTAACCAAGGTGTAACACTTTAAAACGCGTTTTACTCGAAATGTGATTTTTTGAAAATAATGAAACGGGGACAGCGATTGCTAAAAAAGTTTTGAACATAATGAACTGAAATTTGTTCTGTACGTTTTGTATAATAGTAGAATTGTTTTAACGTTCAGATTTATCAATCACTGTTTTATCACAAAATTTACAGTCCCTTATGTGAATATAATCACTGTTTTTCTAAGCAGTTTTACATAATAACCGAGATAAAGCGCTCTAGTTCTTGTAAAAAAAGAAAATCTCTTATCCTGAAGGTCATTTCAAAAATGAATAATATAGCAACACATTAGATTGAAAAAATTGAAAATTTGTTCATAAACCTTTGGTACAGAATGGACCGCGTTTATGCTATTTTTTGTCAATTTTTACCTATATTTTTTTCCATTTTAGTAATGTATAATAATTTCTTTCTCTCTTCTTAATTTTAGCACATTTTTCTTAAAATGCACTAAAGAAATCTAAAAATAACAAAAAAATCCCCATATCTCCTTTTAAAAAAAAGTTGTCGCAACCAGTCTGATACCTTAAAGTAAAGCAAGCGTTTTAGTGCTTTTTAACATTTATTGCAATGTGAGAACACATATACTAAAAAGTTACAATAAAAACATCAGGGATATTAAACAGCTTTCATGCTAAATTCTTTAAAAAAGTTAACTGTCGACATCCTAGTGCATGATACAGTGGAAGACGTAAAAAAAACCTTGGACATCGACGGTGCGGGGGCGAAAAAGCTTGGGTTCTGAAATGCTGTAATATACATTGTACAACTAACTCATTACTCTGACTTATTTATCAATAATCATCTCTTTTATGGTTAGTATATTGTAGAAAAATAATTCTATTTTTAGTCTAAAATCATCTAAACAAAATCCCTCCCTTTTTTTCGGAAGTTCCACCTTTTTGTGGCAATATTACATTTTGAAATTAATTTTTAAAAATAACTTTTCTCCTAATTTTTTTACCATATAACATCTTTTCCAAGTATGTTTGGTTCCAATAAATATTAATTTTCACCATATAAGAGCGATCCACTCTAAAACATACATTTCCTCAGGTTTCTTTAAAAAATCTCTCATTAGTACTTTTTCTTTACAAGAAACTAATATACCATTGGAAAATTTGCATTATTTTCACATAATTAAAATGTCCTTAATTAGGGCTGTATATTAAGCAACGTCATTTTGTTCCCCAGTTAATGGAGTTGAAAAAACCTAATTTCGGCACCTCATTTTCCGAGTTTCAACATCATACGGGAATTTATTTTGAAACCTAGTTAAATTGATCACTTGGTAAAACTCCCATTATCAAACAATGATCTCTTTGGACGGTTTTAAAATACAAGCCCATGTTTCCACAGTTTACTTCCCTATAAGATATAGATATCTATAAATATTTGCGAAGGGGGGGGGCGATTTGTTGAAAATAAGTTAGAAAATACAATAGTTTGATTGCTCAGTTATTTTCGGCTCAAATTTAGACAAAGATTAATATTTTAAACCAGTGAAATAAATTATTTATGTGAATGCAGTTTTTTTTAAAAAAAAAAGATCTGTATATAATTTTTTTCCTTTATGGAATATTTTGCTTTTAGCTATAAATAGTGTTTTACTTTGTATTAAAAAGCATCTTTTAAAAAGAAAAAAATAATTTTTACGACTAATGTGAGCATTTGCTAAGGAAATGCAGTTTATAATGGTTATCATTGTCAAACTTAGGCGATGGAAATTTATTTAAAAATTGATGCTTATTGAATCAGTTGTTCATTTGATACTTAAAAAAATATTGAGGATTTAATAAGTGTAAAAAACAATGGATTGATTTATACCAGAGATATAAAACTAATTTTAAATGGTTGATGACCATCTGTTAGAATCCATTGTAGTGAAACTGCACTTTACGAAAATATAGGGAACCAATTCAAGAAGAAATAATTATGTACGCATGCCCGTTGTAAGATAAATTCACTTTACTTTTTACATAGTTATACAGTTTGATAAGTCATGAAACTCACGATCATCAACAAAATATCATGATCCTTTACTATGGTAGAAAAAAATGCATAACTCGTATATATATATTTGCGATTTCCGTTACACTCTGAAGCAATACGAGGGCTATTGGCGATGGAAATCGTAACAGTGAACCATGTCAAATGACGAGGACGACACTTGAGCCGACATCCCGCTCTCTAGATTTCCATACCAAGCCAAGGTGAGACTTTGAGCACGACAGATATGACGTGCACGGTGGGTCTTCAGTGGCACCAGGATTCGAAATCACGACTCCCTGGTCACGACCTTGACCATTTGGCTGGAATAGCCATAATTCGTACCTACAGATTTAGTATATGGAGGTCAAAATGAAATAAGATTACATGCTAAGAAATTACTCAAGTTGAGAAGCCTTTATTATTGAAAAATTTACCAGATGACGACACAGCAACCTTAAACCTCTCATCCCAACCCTAAACAATGGCTATGCTCTACGTTATGAACAATCATGAAAATATGAGAACAATTCTACAGTAGAAAGAATGCCTTTTGTTACAAACACCGAGACATTTTCTCGACAAGTTCCTATGACATTTCCTTGACTTCAGAAATCAGTGTGTCCATTTTGAAACTACGGACATTATGAATTGTTGATCTTTTCAGAGGTACATTTGCTTAGTAAGTAGAAATAGTTCAAGGAAACTGTTGTGATGTCGAAGTATACCGCGTATGTCGGGGTATACTTTGGCATATAAATACATATAAATTTTTAGTTGGGATCAAAGACAAAGGAAAATAATAATTAAAAAAAATGTTTAGTAAAATCTTAGATAATTCAAATACAAAATCTCGCGAACCGAAGTTCTTTTGAAGCAGAAGGTTTCAAAGAATCTAACAAAATAGTCTGCCGGCTCAAAGATTTTTTCTCTCATAAAATAATAGTTTTATTCCTTGTTTTGCAATTGTCTGCGGGCTCTTTCTCCATCAAAAGTTCCTCGTTGCTCTCTAATAGGACAGCAGGACAATTTTTCACACTTACTTGACTATCGCACCATAATTTTAACATAGTTTCATTACAGGGTGACGTTTGCGAATGATGGTTGAATTTAAAAGCTGAGCATTTTTCACACTGTCGAGAAGTTTTCTTTATTTTTATGAGTGTCCTTACCATCGATTCTATTAGATTTCTTTACTTATTTCCAAATTATTTTTTATATAGAAATCTTTAATAATGTTTTTACATTCCAAAGCTAAAGTTTTTATTTTCTTGTTTGGTGCAGAAGAATCAGTTCTACTTCGTTTAGGTGACATAGCCGTGTCTCAAATCTGTGAAGATATAATGCATATAACATACACGATATAACAATTATAACATGTAATAACAAACACACACTCTGTAGACAAGAAATAAAAACACAAAATAAATTATTATGGCTAAGCGACCATTCCATGTGATACGTCCAAACAAGTACATTAGTTAAACAGAAAACGGGGAGTGAGTAATCGTGTTGAGTAGCGCTAAAACAAAAGACGAAGCGACGTAACTCCGGGTTCGCGTAAGTAGGGGCATTGTAAGTCAAGGGACAACTGTACATATTTCTGGAGAAAAACAGTTACTTAATCCTTTCAACTCGAAAGAAAAAAAAATATGAATAAATGTAGTTATTTTAACTGTAATTTTAAATCAAACTTTTTGTTTCAAATGTTACACATGAGGAAATAAAGTTAGATTAAAACTGGCCTAAAAATCAGTAGAATTTAATAATTTATCTGCATATAAATGCCTTTTGGTTCCATGAAAAATGAAGAAAACATTAAATGCTATTTAGGATTCAAAACAAATACTTAAAACTTCCTCTCTACATTACCCATTCAACAACTCTTAGTAAATTTGCACACATTAAAATATATTTGTGATAAATGCATAAAATATAGAGATAAATATTAAAAAATTATTTAAAAAATTTGAATAGTTATACATTTATGCGGGGGAAAAAATACGAAATCTAGCATTTCGAATACAATTTTGCATATTTCATTTAACATCGAAGAGGAAAACTATTACAACATCATTCTACTTAACACATAAATTTTTCATAAAAAATTTTGCGTTCTTTTAGATTAGGAAAAAATTAAATCTACACTTCTATACATAAACATATAAATAGTTTATTACTAACTACAAATAATCATTTACGAGATAAGTAAAAAAAAATCAATATCATTTTTTTAAATAATTACTTATAAGCTTATATATTTACATTTGCATTTTTACGATAAATACATATAGATATATATATATACATATAAAGAATTCTTAATTAAATATTACAGAAAGGAAAATAATTAGAATTAAAATAAAAGATAATTGAAAAGAAAAATTCTTAATACAAAAAAGATTGAGAAATAAATATTAAAAAAGCATAATAACTAACTAAGAATAATGAATATATTTTTCTTCAAAAAATGAAAATAAATGATTCATTTACGTAGTATGATTATCCACGACAATTATCTATTTTTTTCAAGCGTAAGCTCTATTATTTATAAATATAAATATTTCATTTCAGATAATGCCCGATAAAGAGAAAAATAGTTTTCCAAATGAGATTAATATCTTAAAAAATTAATAACCATCATCCATATTAATAAAAAGTCCTTACAGAAAAGCATTCGCACTCATTAAAACGATCTGCTAATGAGGATTTTTTGGCTCATTAATTCCAGACATAATTTATTTTGATGGCATTAATTGTTTTAATGTATCGCCATTTTTGGAAGGCTTCCAAATGATGCAGTCACTAAGCTCTGAAGTGTTTGTAAACAAGAAATAAATGAAGCTTGCAAAAAAACAAACGATTTTTTTTTCTTTAGAAATGTGGTATTTCCAAACGATTGGTAACACGAGTTTTTCTTTTATAAATGTATGATTAAAGCATTGAAAATACGACTGCATTTTATGTTTTTTCAGGAAATATTCAGAGGAATTAAAGCTTGCCATTTTAATTTAAGAAGGATTAAGCGAAAATAATTTTCACAGCTGTTATACCAGCTGATTTAACAGTCAATAGGAAATATGAAAGCGTTGTATTTTTTTCAGATTATGTAATTGATTGTTCTAAGCTGAAGCCGATTGACGTAACTTGCCAGCATGCAGAAAAGATAATATTTAAAGTAGAATATGCTCAATACTTGTAATATCAAAATGCTTGTAAAGTGATCATCTAAATTTCAGTTACACAATATAGAAATTCAACATGCTTTACTTTTATATCAATCAATGGAATACTTCGATGGAATTAAATACACATGAAAAAATTCTTTGTCAGGCGATTTGAAAAATTAAATCACTTGAGAGAGAGAAAGAAAGGAAGCAATTAATAAATAAAAACGATTAAAAATTAATAAAAACGATATAATAAAAATAAAGTACAACAAAAATATTAATATTAGCTTTCTTTATAGCTAAAAATATCTCTAAATACCTCCAAGTCCAAAGTACAGAAAATTTATTTCTTTTAAGTTACTATTTAACTTTATTTGTGGACTAAATATTAATATACTTCATATTAAAATATGTGTAAAATTGAAAAATCTATCGTTTTTCTGTATAAGAAGAGTAATCTAGAAAATTAACAATTTATCCATCAGGTATATAAATTATTTTTTATAAAAAGAACTAATAAATAAACAATTTAATTTTATTTGAAATTGCATATAATTCGTAGGAATCAAAATAAGTGACGAGAGAGAGAGAGTTTCATACTTAGAGACACAAAAATTGAGTTCGAAACTTAAAATAAAACATAATATTTTCGTGAAAATACAAAATGAATCTGAATCTCTTTAATTTAAATCTCTGGAAAAACTAAAATAAAATTACTTATTTTTAAAATCAATTATTTCAGGAAATTTAATCGATCTTGATAATTTTTTTTCTGATCAAGTTATCTGCATCAAAAAAAAATACAGTGGACTACAAAAGTGTTTGTACACTTACAATTTCCTGTAAAATTTAATGTTTTCGACTAAAAAAAATTAATAAATTGTAATTGTAATTTTTTGTGATATCCGCAACTTGTTTTTAATAGAATGACAATTATTTTTTTAAAGGTGATATAACTATTATTTTAAAAAATTAATAATAAAAAAGCGTTTGAAAAATTACGCCACAAAAGTCTTCGTACACCTAACAAAAATTTCAACTTAGCTGTAAATATTGTATTTCTTTCTTACTTTAGTACTTAGTAGGATATCTTTTAGTGTCCACAATAACTTTTAAATGTTTTGGTATAGATTTAATCAGTGTTTTTGTAATTTCTGCATCGGTTTTCCTCCATGCTTCTGTTATTGTTTTTACTTCCCAATATGTGTTTATATGTCATGTTTTCTTTTTTTTTAAATCAAATTATCCCCAAATATGTTCTTATGGGCTAAATAAACTGATTGGGAGGTTTTTTCAGAGTTTTGGACAGTTATAGAGACACCAGCGGCTTAAATTGAGAGCAGAGCGCTTGGCGTCATTATCCTGTTAAAAAATGAAGTAGTCTCCTATATCCAAATTTTTGCCGGATAATTTAAAATTTAACTTTAAAACATTTAAATAGAGCTGATGATTCACAATTCAATCAAAAAATTTCAAATTACCTAATTTTGAGGCCGATTTACACCTTCATGCAAGAACACATCCATCTCCATGGTTCATTGATCCAATTTGATTCTTGGATTAAGTTTCAGAAAATTCAACATTGACAGCAAATTGATTGGGATGACGGAAAATTAAACATTTTTAGTTTTGATGGCATATAATAGTTTGTAAATGAAAAAATGAGGAATTTAATCCCATGAATTTATGTGGAACAAGAACTCTTCCACCTCCATGCTGAAGCCTGGAAGTGGAGAAGTTCGTGCGTGGGGGTGTAAATCGACTTTAAAATTAGGTAATTTAGATTTTTTTATGGTATTGTGAATCATGAGCTCTATTTAAATATTTTAGAGGAATTTTAAATTATCCGCCCAAAATTTGGATATTGGACACCACTTCATTTTTAACAAGATAATGACATCAAGCACACTTCTCTCAATGTATGCCACTGGTGTCTCAAGAATTGCCTCAAAATTCTGAAAAAAACCTCCTCAATCAGTTTATTTAGCCCAGTAGAACATATTTGGTGAGAATTTGATTTTAAAAAGAGAAAACATGAATATAAACACATAATGGGAAGTAAAAACAATAATAACAGAAGCATGGAGGAAAACCGATGCAGAAATTACAAAAAACTAATTAAAATATATACCAAAACATTTAAAAGTTATTGTGGATACTAAATGATATCCTACTAAGTACTAAAGTAAGAAAGAAATACAAATATTTACAGCTAAGTTGAGATTTTTGTTAGGTGTACGAAGACTTTCGTGGCGTAATTTTTCAATAGCTTTTTCATTATTAATTTTTAAAAATAATAGTTATATCATTTTTAAAAAATAATTATGTCATTCTATTAAGAACAAGTTGCAGATATCAAAAAATCACAATTACAATATATTAATTTTCATTAGAATACATTAAATTTTATAGGATATTGCAAGTGTACGAGCACTTTTGGGGTCCACTGTATATTGTTACAAAACTGTGTAATAAATGGAAAAGAGTATATTTACAATAATAGTAAAATAGATATCAGCAGTTTAATATAGTGTTGAGAGTTATTAGAATTGTGAAATTTGTGTGAATTGGCTACATAATATAAAGCTAAATTCCTCTTCTCTCTCAGTGTATGCCAATTTAAAATATTTAAGGTGACTGACTGCATTTGGATTTGTAAAGAACGTAAAAAGGGATAATTCTTTTTATATTTAGTGTCGGTTAAGTTAGAATATACATATAAAATTGTTTCACGAATATTATTAAAAAAAATTTTAATGCAATTTTTTTTTGGACAAAAATTGTAGAAAGAGTGGCATATTTTCAAAATATTCTCCTTTTATATAAAAAATTCTTCTATAATAATAATAATATCTTATCTATGTATAGCTAGAACTTCTATACTGGTATGCACTTAAATTTCTGAAAAATTCACATTTTCAGAGTTACAATCAAGTGAAATAATAAAGGGTGTTTTTTGTTCAAAATTCTCTACTTTGATGTAATAAATTACAAATAAACCCACTTCTAAATTACATATTACAAAAATTTTAGTTCAACCCCGGTATAGAAGTCCTATACATAGGCAAAATATTATTCCGTGAAAAAATGCTTCAACAGAATAATAGACGTCATACCTTATTTTTTGCAAAAAAAAAGCATATTAATATTTTTTTATAATAATATTCGTAAAACAATTTTATATGTATATCCTAATCCAAGTGACACTAAATATCAAAACTTTTATCCATTTTAAGGCTCTCTCTCAAAATCACTGATCCAAACACACACAAAACACACAAAAAAAAAAAAAAAAAAAAAAAAAAAAAAAAAAAAAACACAACACAAAGTCATTCACACCTTAATTATTTGTATTATTATATACAAATATTACTTATCATTTGTATTATTTATATAAATACAAATATTACAGTAAATACATTTTAAAGAATTTCTATAATATTAATTTCTTTATACATCTTAGTCTATATTACTTCTAAACTTCATGCAAGGTTTTTGTTCTTAAGTAAAATTCCATTTTATATACATAGTATCTAGTTTTGTTTTCGTAAGAACTGCCTACAGACAATAACATAAAGCTATTAGTATAATTTTGAGTAATTTTACTCAAATAACTCTAGATATGATTTAAACCTAAAAAAAATCGACTAGTAAGCTTACTTTCCCAAATTACTTAAACCCACCCAAATACACATCAGAACTCTCATTACATGGCAAACGACAATAACGGCACTTATAAATTCCACGACATTCTAAAAGCCCTCAGTGAAACTCTAGACCCTAACCTCGTGCCCTTTCTGTCGCAATGGTAATTTCCTGGAGCCATTATTAACTCTATTTCGGTCCATGGCGAGTGCTTAACGTCCGCTGTACAGGACACTGGAGATGCATCTGCTGTCAGCTTCAATGAATCTGGAGAAGGGAAACCGCTGAAAGCCTATCGCACTCAATTGAAGGGCAATGTATCGATCGCGCCCTTTGTTAGGGCTAGGCACAAGTGGCATGTAGCGGAATGATTGCCCCTTGGACATTCGCAATAATCATCGCTCTGGAGGAGGACCGAATGGTGAGCGAGGACATGGAGCACGCAGATACTGGTGTTCGACATGAAAGGATGAGTTCTAAAATGAGTTACAGTGAATAGTCTGGAGATGATCAGCAATATCGTATCGCTGAACCGCTCTTAATTCGACTCAGCGGATTTCATAACACTCGCCTTGTATCACTACACCCATAACCTTAGGAAAGGATTGAGACCCTGCAGCCTGTTTAGCTCTCAAAAGCGGCTCTTTCATGTTTATAAATTATAGTCGCATTAGAGCAGCATAATGCATTTTTGGAGACATGACTCATAATTATAAACCACGATTGATGACGAAGATAGAGCTTATATTGGTTATTTGACTCTCATTTCCAGAAGATGGCTCGAGGTAACTTTGTGAATACACATTTTAGTTAAACAAATGGTATCTTCTGTTATTTTGTACCAAAGGATGTCCAAGGTATTCCGCCTCATAAGCTGATGTCAAGATTTCACAGCCCTAAGCTACTACAATACATACCATAAAATACAGCTTTATCAGGAATGAATGACCTGATCATTCATCTGGAAATTATTAAATTTTGTAAACAGAAAAAGATAATTAATATGTCATTATACAGATACTACATGGAATTTTGTAGTTTGTAACATTGTTTTTGTCCAATAGGGGACAGTAATGTTGTAATCAAGATATTTTTGTAATTGTGAATAGAAGTGGAAATGGCGTCGCAGCGGGAGAAGACGTTCTGTGCGCTCTCGTTTGTAAAAAGACTGTCAGTAATCACAGTTCAGCGTGAATTTCGGAGAAAGTACCATAGAAATGCACCAACATCTAAGAGTATAAGAATATAGTATAAACAGTTCCAGGAAATTAGGTGCCTGTGTTAAGGCAAAAGTCCAGGGCGACTAGGTTTTGCGTCAGAGGATGTTGAAAGAGTGCGATAGACTTTATACTCACCTCAGTCTACCATATAGACTGTGTTGAAAAAAATTGTATTTTAAGCTGTACAAACTGAAATCCGTGCAAGCACTGAGCACAGTGACGAGTTGCAACGTTTAAATTACTGCTTTCATATGGATGAAGCTATGCAAAACGATCATTTTTTTTCAATCAACTCGTATTTACTTTACGTCAAAAAACGTTATATATGAAAAAAATTTCATTTGTTATCTTTACAATGACAATCATTTTCTGTTTACTTATCTGGGAATTAATAAATTTTGTAATCCAGTCATTCATTCCTGATAACCTGTATATTTAAGGAACTCTAAGTTGTTAGAGTATCGGACACGGTGCGAGAATTTAGGTCTAGAGCTTCCACAAATTGCTGTGAAGTGGAGCTGAAGCATGCTAAATCTGACAAGTCCTTTCAAGGAGGAGGTTAGAAAAGCGATGCGAGTCTAGAAGCCGTTTTCATGACAAAGTTTAAGTTAGTGAGAAGTTAGACGAAGTTAAGTTAGATTTAAAGAGTCATATTTATTTTATAAAGATTTTTTTTAATATTAAAAATTATTTTTATAACTTTTAGAATCTGTTTCGTAATTTGTCCGCGATTCAAATATTATAAGGTTCATCTCTAATAATTTACCGGTTACTTTTAGCACGACTTTAATAAACTAAAATAAATTAAAATTTTGTACACAT
This sequence comes from Trichonephila clavata, assembly GCA_019973975.1. Taxonomy (NCBI): domain Eukaryota; kingdom Metazoa; phylum Arthropoda; class Arachnida; order Araneae; family Nephilidae; genus Trichonephila; species Trichonephila clavata. The sequence goes on from BMAO01031016.1 coordinate 14,315, forward strand.
AATCCTTTTATTTCTTATAATATAGTTTAATTTACTTATCGCACGTATATGTCGATATTTGATCGTGAATTTCAACGAATAATAAATATCGATATTGTGATATAGTTTTGGCAAAGACCACTTCTATGCTGTGTCTCTATTATGCGATAACAGAATATACAGAACACACCTTTCATATAACTACGGATTTTGTTGTACAACGCTGTGACGGATCTATACGGTCTTTCACTAACTTCTTCCCTTAAAACATATTTATTTCAACCAATCTTCACCGAGAGCCAGGCGTGATTTATATAAATAAGATATATTATATAAATTCGGTTTTCGCGAGTTAAGAAAAAGCTAAGTAGTAGGAAGTGAGAAGTCAAGTGAGTTAAAGATCGAGCAGTCGACACGTAGTTGTTGACAAGGGAAGCGAGCCTGATACGTGTGGATGTACGCGAAGAAAAGCGGATTTAAAATAGTGAAATTCATTATTACGGAGCGTGGAGTCTTCACCAATTCTTCCAGCCATAAAAAGGGCCTGAAGTCGTCACGAAGGAACCACCGCAGTAAAATATAAGGTCAGTGATTTTGTTTAAGAAAATGAGATTAGTATCGTGTGGTGTAGTTGTAATTGTGTGTGGTTAAGCTTTCCTAGATTCAGTTGAAAAATTCTGTATTTTCCGCTAGTATTGATACCCCACTTCATTACTCCACTCGCACTTATTTATCTTAACTTGAATTGTGTTGTGTCTAAACTTATTTACCGATAAGCATCAATAAATCAGTTTGAATTATGTCTTTTGATCATTTAAGTCCCCTACACATCCAGCCAAGTTTTCAGATAGACAGGAAGGTATTAGTGTAAGGGGTGGCTACAGGTCACCACAACTTTAATAAGAAAGCGCCGCATTAGCCCTGGTGATAGGTGGAGCTATTGTCAAATAATGAATTCGAGTCATGATTCTTAGAAATATTTCTGAACAATATATATTATATATATAAAGATCTTTGCACTAAGGAACTTTTGTCTCAATCGGTCAGTCTTCAATGGAGTGGAATGGATATTTGAGGAACGTACTAGTTCAAGTGTCGTCTCTTCATCCGACTGTAGTATAATATTACCCGGTCAGAGCATGCGATTTGGAGTGGAGGATACTATATGTAATAATTGTATGTCTTCGGGGGAGTATTTATTAATTCCATACATGATAAAGCAACACGAGAGCTATTAGTGACGGACTTCGTAATTTTGAACCTCAATCAAGTAATGAGTCCGACAACTGATCTGGTATCCCTCATCAAACTTCCACACACACGAATGTGATGACTTTGAGACATGACAGATTTAACATGCATCAGTTTCTCTACACGGTAGGTCTTCATTTTCACTTGAGTTTGAGCTCTTGACAGGCTGGCCACGAGTCTGTGAGTGAATATTAACGTCCACTGTTCAGCTACAACGAGGGCTTTTGGGGACGGTCCGCGTAATTTTGAACCATGGTCAAGTGACGCGGACGACACCTAACTGGCACCCCCTCTCATAACTACCACACCACACCAACGGGAGGAAGTTTGGGCTCTCGACAGATTTAACGTGCATCGCTCCCCTACACGGCGGATCTTCAGTGGTATTGGGATCGAACTCATGACATGCTAGCCACGATCCGATGCCTAGACCACTTGGCTACAGCGGCCACCCCACGAGTAAGTGACCATGACTACTAGGTCACCGCATGTCTTCGGACGGTATGGTTAAATATGTTTACTTTCAACTGAAAAATTCTTAACTAGATACATAAAGCAGAAGACTGGAAAAATAGCTAGAAATATGCGATTCTTAAGGTGTCCGACTGGTTGCGACAGTTTTTTTTAAATAGGGGATATGGGGATTTTGTTATTTTTAGATTTGTTTAGTGCATTTTAAGAAAAATGTGCTAAAATTAAGAAGAGAAAAGAATATTATTACTAAAATGGGAAAAAATAGGTAAAAATTGACAAAAATAGATAAACGCGGTCCATTCTGTACCAAAGGTTTATGAACAAATTTTCAATTTTTTCAATCTAATGTGTCGCTATATTATTCATTTTTGAAATGACCTTCAGGATAAGAGATATTTTCTTTACAAAAACTAGAGCGCTTTATCTCAGTTATTATATGAAATTGCTTAGAAAAACAGTGATTATATTCACATAAGGGACTGTAAATTTTGTAATAAAACAGTGATTGATACATCTGAACGTTAAAACATTTCTATTATTATACAGAACCTACAGAAATAATTTCAGAGTTAATTATGTTCAAAATTTTTTTAGCCATCGCTGGCCCCGTTTGATTATTTTCAAAAAATCACATTTTGAGTAAAGCGCCTTTTTTAAGTATGACATCTTGCTTAAAGTAATGTCATCTGCTTTTACTAAAACACTTGTAGTTTTTGTTCTAGAGAACGGAAAATGATAAACTTGGTATCTTTATAAAGCTAATAAAAGGGCCCATAAAATAAATAAAAATTTGTCAATTTTTGGTAAAGTTCACAATTTTAGGGTAGTTGGATACCTTAAGTGAAAGTTCTTACACGTGGCGAAGTAATATAAAAAATACACAAGCTTGAAGCTTAGTTGAGAATTGAAGCAGAGTCACGAGACAGACTGTTCATCAAAGTCGCATTCAGAAGCAACATGAGTGCTATTGGCGACGGATCTCCTCATTTTGAACCACGACCAATTGACGAGAATGTCAACTACTCTCAACAACACCACCCCAACATAAAGAACGTGCGATATAAGAAGTCGTGTGTTTTAGATTCTCAATTTTTTTAAAATATAATAGTACTGATTTTTGAAAAATTAAAATTTATAAGATGTTTTGGTTTTAAATTTGAGTAAAGTTTAAAACTCTGAAACAAAAAATTAAAACTACATCCTCAATTTACAAAAAAATTAAGTCTGCATGTAGTTTGATATTATAACATCTTAAAAATAATCACTGCCACAGAAAATACACAGTAGGGAAAAAACACTGTAGGAAAATAGCGGGGGGGAGGAACACGACAAAATTTTATTTAAAATTTAGTATAATTGTAATAGTAATCCAAATAATTCATACAACGGATTCTGCATATTCATACGAATTAAGAAAATTTAAGCGATTTCTACTATTATAACAGACGTATAAAACAAATAGTATTAATTCAGTCTTGAACGGAGCTTACGCTGCAACGACAGACTATCCTTTTTACCTAACAGTTTTTACAAAACGAGTAAGGATTGAAACTCTTAAAATATTTGCCTTGCTCAACAAGAATCCCCAATATATATTCATTTTGAACTCGTGAATGTAATATGTCAATCCTATTGAAATTCTATTTCTCTCCTACAACCTGAACTGCTAAATCAAATTGAATGCAAATGAGCTGGAGAGAAATAAAAAATTATGACAGTTTCAATGGAATTAATTTTTTCTCTAACATTTGTAAACATTTCTAAAAGATCTGAAAACCACATAGAAGCAATTAAATTAGACAAAATTGTTTTCAAATATCGGAACTAAAATAGATCTTCAGAGAAACCTCTATTTTTTGTTCTATCGGATGCTATTTATTGCATTCAAATCGATGAAATAACCTAGGTTTGAGAACGTAAACAATTTACAATGAATTATAACATTACGTTCACGAATTCAAAATGGTTGGTAGATGGGTGCTTTTAACTTCTCGTCTAAACAGCCATCTTAAATTCGGGAAATAATGTTAGTTCCATGGGAATTCTATACTTATCCTTTCAAATCCAGATTATTTTGATGTTTTTATGAAAAAAAACAAGTATTTTCAAAAGAGTAAAAAATAATAGAGGGTTCGTCTGACTAATTCCCCCCCTCGGATTAAAGAAATGTATTTGTCTTTTGTAGCTTTTTAGTTTAAAACATTTAAATACATTTTTTTCAGCAAACGATTTTTCATTTCAATTACCTTTTAAATGAAATTATTCAGTATTAAAATGCATTAATGAATATTACGTTAATAAATTCAAAATGATTATAGGGTGGATCGAAAAAATTTCCCCCCAGAATTTCATAACCGACGTATCCGGACATGATGTTAGCTGGTATGTAGATGAATAGAAAAATGTACAATAAAAGTTGATTGTTATATTAAGTACTGCCATATTAGGAATGGAGTTGAGGTATTTGAGCATTTTTAAGGTAAAAATTCAAAGTAATTTTTGTTAAATTAAAGCAGGTATTTTAGTACTTTTAATATTTATTGTCATAGGAAGACACCTACTAAATAGTTACAAGAAAAAAGCTCATCAAGTACATTTAACATGTCACGATCCGGAGGTTGCGGGTTTGGGAGGGTTCGAGGAAAAACCAGACATGATCTTAGAATATCTAATTTTATTTAACCTTTAACACTTTACGAAACGCTCTTTTATAACCTAACTTTGTAAGGAAAAAGAATTTTTAACCCGAAATCAGATAACTAAGTTATCGAAACTACTTTTACCTTGATTAAAGTTTTTTAAATGATCCTTCTTGAAGCCTGATAGTATGGCCAGCTCCAAGTTTGGTTACATAATCACTTCATGACGAATTCTTCGTCAAATATTTATCTTATGACGCGTGACCACCAGTCTCTGTCTACTAACTCTTGGGGAATTCAGTTTAACGATCAACGCTTAATCATTATATCGCATACTCAACGACTGGCACTGAAATATCAGCTGCATTTGCATAAAATCATCTCTACGGAAAGCGATTTTTTAAACTAAAATCACAGTTAAAGAATATGTCCCCAAGAGAATTAGTACAAGATCTGAATAGAACCCGTTACACAAACAGCTTCTTTGGTATTAAATTTCTGAATAAACGGTCGAAGTTTAAGTGCACCATAAAGCGGAAGATGTGAAAAAAATCTTGAATGGAGAGAATTGGAGGGTTCGGGGAGAGAGCTGGGGTTCTGAAATCTTTCAATGTACATTCTATTATTCCCTATAACAGGTACAAATTTCACAATAACCATCGCTTTTGTGTATTTATAGCGTATAAAAATAGTTTTATTTTTACAATCATCAACTTAAAATTAAATATTTTCCCTTTTTTCTAAATTTCAACCTTTTGTGGCAATTTATTAAATTTTGAAATTATTCTTACTTATAAAATTATTTTTTCGCCTAATCTCCATATCATAGAGCATCGTTTCAACATAGGTAGGTTTCGATTCATAAGAACTTTTTCTCTCCACATAACCACGATCCACTCTAGTGAGAACACTAAAATATAGTAAAACATGAAATATATAAAAAAGGTAAAACTCCAGTAACATTTCCAATTACAATTATTTCTTCTAACAAGGATATATAAAGTTGGAAGAAAAATAAAATCAACTTCAACATTTTTATCGATTGTTAGTCCAATTAGTTCACTAGTAAGTCTTTTAATGAGTTGTACCGTACAATCAGACGTCTGCAGGATATAATTAATTACCAAGCTGATTAAGTGATCATCGCCCAAAAGAATAGAATCCTTCCCTTCTCACAACAAACTCTCTATATGTGTGTTGGATAAATCAGTCAGTAGTTTCAGTAAAAAAATTCAGTAACAGGGAAGGAAAAAAAATCCTAATCTAAGATTTCAGGATTCTTATAGTTACCCAAGCGTGCAGTTATAAGGAGAAAAAAACCCGAGAAGAAAAAAAAGAATCTTTCGATTTAATGCTAGATTTGCGATTACTTTCGAAGGTTATTGATTTTTAAATAAAGTGATGCATAAATTATTTATAGATCATTAGTGCAAGATTTTTTCTTCCACGTTCTTAAGCGTTTCCATGGTGCAACACTAATTGGAAAACGCGAGATTGATTGGGTTTTAACGATTCTTTTATTGCATAGCTGACGGAAAAGAAATAAATTAGATATATGAGATTTCTCCAATTCGAAATCGGAAGTCGGGCAGTGGGGTTTCTGATATTTTCAATTATGATTTTAGTGATGCTACTTATGTAATTTAATTATTAACAAAATTTGGATAAGATAGAGATAGTATATACACAAATTTCTTTTTCTCCAGGATTTCTTAATTTACTCCATAAAAAATGCATTCATCTGATGAGATCAGATTCATTAGAAAAGCAATGGTTTTTAAATGTAATAGGATGAAAATATATTACTAAAGGAAAGAAATGCAATAAATATTAATTTATGGCAAAATCAAAAATGTTTTAGTTTTTTTTTCTTTCAAAACAAAGATAAGAGTTAAAAATAAAAATAAAAGTTTGAAGTATTTATACCAAGAAGGTACATTGTTTTGAAAATTCTGATTATAAATATTTTTCACCCTTTTTGGATTCTTCTTTAATTTATTGAGATGTTACTTTAATCTGATAGATTACAAAGATTGTATTCAATCCCCCCCCAAACTGAAATATAAAATTTTTAAAAACAAAAAGCTTATACGCATAGAAAACCATTATAGCGAAATATTATTTATTTTATTGAGTCAAATCTCTAAAAATATATGTTACATGTAACTTTTTTAAATATCTTTTTAAATACCTTTTTTGGTATAGGAAGGTAGGAGATCAAACAAGCTATTTAATCATCGAATCTTATACAGAAAGTAATACTGAAACAATACTTTTAAAATTAACTTAATTGTTAGGGTTCGTGGGTTTCACATGCGGAAAGATCAATGTTAGACAAAATGTCCTAAGCATTCGTTTAGTTTTACAGAAAACATCAATTTTATCAATCAAACTTTGTGCATGCAAAAAAAAAAAAAAAAAAAAAAA
>BMAO01031017.1:0-38362 GCA_019973975.1 Trichonephila clavata
AAAGTTGGTTGGAAACATTATTGCCCCAGAAAAGTCCCCAAGGGGTTAGTTATAGATGCGTGTATATCCGTCACAAGGTTTCATCAAATGTAGTCTGCTGGCTCAATTTTTTTCTCCCACAAAATTTCTTCGCAGTGTTTTTCAAACTGTAGTGCGCACTCCTTTAGGGGGCGTGATATCCCTAGAAGAAAGCGCGAGCATATAGAAAAATCAAAAATAAAAGATAATTAAAATTTATCATTTAAAAAAATTATGAATTTGATGAAAGGAAGCATAATAAAAATAATTCTGACGTAATAAAATCTAAAATAAACACATTTGCACTGATATAATACACTTATAAATGTATCAGCATTGTGCAATGCATTTGTTAATTAATTTAACAAGAAGAACAAGTTAAGAAAAAGTTTAATAATTATCAGTGATCTCATGGACCTGTCATATATAAAATTATATAAAAAAATGTAATACTTATCTTGATAATTTGTACGGTTTATAATTAAAGTCATATTGTAGATTTAAGTCAAAGTATATTAATAATAAATTCAATACATTATTAGTGCACTGATAGGGAGGCATGTAATTAAAATTCTGATAGAAAATCGGGTCTGAAATATTGAAAAATTGAGAAGCACTGTCATAGCGTGTTAATATTTTTTTTTATTTCTTGTTTTGTGGAAAAACACAAATCTTTGTTGAGTCCATATTTTCTAAAATTTATAACCCTTTTTCAATTAAACTGAAGCTTTCTGTCAAATTCCCAACCATCATTTAATCTTCTTTTGAACTGGGTCTAAGGACTCAAGTTCTTCAATGCCTTGCTCTTGCTCATGAAATTTCTATGAGTCATCATTATCAGCTCCTGATTAACAAAAGTCATTGATTTCTTATCTTCATCACTATCCACTTCTATAATTTATTTGCCTGGCAAGATAGACGAATTTTTCAATCACATTACCAATTTCATCATGTTCGGCACTTATTCCACCTGATTTTCATTGATGGAAAGAAAAGAAAAAAGAAACGAGCCTTACAGTAGTCGCATATCATGTGTAACATCTGACATGTTATCGTGGTAAATACGCAATATGACTTTAATACCTGAAAAAAATGAATTGGGTAGGATTGGAAATAATTTTCTATCGAATAATTACATCTTTTATGAAAATTTTATTTAATTAACACAATCAGTAACGCAATTTTTATCAAAAATATTTATTCTTGTTCAATTTGGGGAAGAGCGGAGACAATAGATTTATGAAAACTAAAATATGACGCATATACTTGGGATTTCAAAGTATTTAAAAACCGTTGAAAAAACAGCGTCAATAACAGTACCACTGTTAGTTGTCGAAACATTTCGATTTGTGTTCATTTCGAGCTTGAATTCATCTTTAGAAAAAGCTATGAGCGTCTCAGCTTCAGGCAAACTGAAGTTAAAATCACCACCCAAAAATCATGTGAAGCGAGTGATAGTTTTTTTAAAAAAAGAGCAGAGCCATCTTCTGTATACGGTAAAAGTACAAAAATGCAGCAAATATTTAATTTTTTGTAACTGTTTGATTCGGAGAAAAGTATGCGACCACTTAAAATGACTGTTTGTCCATTTTTCAAACACAACTACCCTGAGACTTTGACATTTGAGAGTAAGAATCGGCAAGTTTATTCTGGATGCAGTCTTACAAGACTTGATGGTATATGCGAAGTGGATTTAGAGTCAGAGAAAATGAAACCAAGTTTTTTTGAATTCGAATCTTTTGAAATGTTAAACTTAATAATATTAAAAAGGCTGGCGGCTTAATGGCTACTATAGTTGGACCCCACATGGATATATCTTTACAAGATCCAGCTAAAGGACCTAGCTTTTTCTCTGATCCTAAAGCAAGAAAAAAAAAACAAAGATCCCACGGCCTAGACGACAGAGGGGGGGGGGGAGCCCCTCCCGAATGAAGGAGAAAAAACAAAACTTCACTGCGAGGATAGCGAAGAGACACCACCAAGCGCGCTGATTGGTCAAATCAAACAGCGCGCGCTTCCCCGACTTCCTGTTACGCATTTCCGTCCTTTTCACGTAAATCCTTCCAACAAATTATCCAGCAACCGAGAGTAAAGATGTTACACATAAAAAAAAAAAATCGACCAGGTTTGAAATTCGCGTAACTCCGAGTTGAAGTAAGTCGAGGTATTACGAGGTAAGTGTCTATATAGTACTGAATGTATTTTTACTTGGCGTTGAAATAAAAGATATATCCACGATGATATCCATTTTTAATTCGGATAACTATAAAAGTAAAAATATGCAACTTCAGATCAAATTTAATGTATGCAAAATGTTTATAAAATTAAATATCCAATATTATCTACATTTATTATTTTATGAAGTGGAAGACGAATGAATTGCCGTATTTATTCGAATCTAAACTGCACATTTTTCCCAATATTTAACCTACTGAAAATCGTGTGGGTTTAGAATCGAATTCGGAAAAATTCTTCGTTGGATGGGGGAAACTTAACGTGATACTGACGGTTAAAACAATAACAGTTTCACAAATGTTATTGAAAGTTTTTAATGCTGGTAAAATAAGTTACGTAACGGGTCTTAAGAATTCGTGTTGTAGCTTAGAATCCACGAAGGCTTGGATTCGAATAAATATGCTAAATTATACGTTTAATTATACCACGAGTCATTGAATAAAAGGTAATTTATGAGTAAAGGCATGATGTTTTTTATTAAATGTAAATCTTATAGCTACTAATTATATTTTGTTTCATTATTCAAAATAGTTTTAAAATGTAAAATTTGATTTACCATAAAATCCAGCATATACCCATCTATACGTTCATGCTAAAATTTTAAATTCTAGGTATATTCGCCGTATAATTCGCTCCTTTTTTTATGATGAAATGTACGTGTAAAATCCTCTTATGTTTTGTAATTATTTATTCCATGTATTCTCACAGGATTTTGACAAAATATTATACTTCTGGAAATATAGTGTTTAAATTTTAAGAAGTATGTATTTTTTGTTTAAATAAACAGTATTCTAATCTATGTAGAAACCTAATTTTTTAATGTTTATTTTTGAATCTATCCTTTTTATACCTACCGTATAAAGCGCAACCATAAATTTCTATCATACTTTTTGTGTTTGGGTATCCTACTACCCTAAAATTGGGAATTTTGCCAAAAATTGACAATTTCTTTCATGATTTTATTTTATAGGACATCTTATTAGCTTTATAAAAGTACCAAATGTATTATTTTCCGTTCTCTAGAACAAAAGCTATAAGCGTTTTAGTAAGAGAAGATGTCATTACTTTAAGCAAGATATGTCATACGCGTATGTTTAAACGCGTTTTTCTCGAAATGTGATTTTTTGAAAATAATCAAACGGGGTCAGCGATTGCAAAAATGTTTTGAACATAATTAACTTAAATTTTTTTCTGTAAGTTATGTATAATAGAAGTGTTTTAACCTTCAGCTTTATGAATCACCGTTTTATTACAAATTCTACAGTTCCTTATGTGAATATAATCACTTTTTTTTAAAGCAATTTCATATAACAACTAAGATAAAGTTATCTAGCTTTTGTAAAACTTAAAATATCTCTTATTCTGAAACTCACTTCAAAATAGAATAAAATAGCAACACATCAGAATTGAAAAATTGAAAATCTGTTTATAAACCTTTGGTACAGAATGGGCAACGTTTATGTTATTTTTTTGTCAATTTTTACCCATTTCTTCCCATTTTAGCAATAATAATTTCTTTTTCTCTTCTAAATTCTAGCATATTTTTCATAAAATGTACTAAACAAATCTAAAAACAACAAAAAAAAATCTCCTTATCTTCATTTTTTTTAAAAAAATAAAAGTTGTCGCAACCAGTTGGATACCTTAAAAGTGCGCTTTATACGCCGGATTTTGGGGTAGGTAGATAAACCTAACTAACCTTTCCTACACTTTGACATTTCAGTGCTTGTTAAAACTCTAAGATGTTACTTCCGATTTTTTTAACGTTTTCTCTATGCACCTTTAGATAGAGGAATAACTTTCTCTCTATATGTAGCAGAAAAAAAATATTTACTCTTGCATAAACGGAACAAATAATAGGATGATGAGAATGATTGAGAAATAAGAGTTTCCCAACAACAAAAAAGATTTTCATTCTGCGCTAAATGTCAATTTATTCATGGGGAAAAAATTTATTTACCTGCGCTATCTTGTTAAAGTAATTTTTATGGCTAAGAAAATTTATGTTCATAGAAAATAAAAGAACCACTGTCAGTTATAGCGCATATAAAATGGCACTGCATATCTTTCACCTGTGTACACGTTAAATCTGAAAGAAGAGTCAAAGGATTAAAGTCATATATTTTGCATAGAGCAGTGGTATTAAAACTTTGTCCATTCACGGAACCCTTAAACTGTAAGGTGTTTCAGGGGATTTCAATAAAAAATGACCCTTTAGAAGAATATACCTTAAAATAATATTTAAAGAAGATCAACATGTTATAGGTACTTTAAGTAATGATAATGAAAGAAAAATACGCACATTTTTTATTAATTTTTTAACATATTAATTAATTTTCTCATTAATACAACGTTTTTAAAAATCTGTGGTGTACGCCCATCTATAGGGGCATTGTTACACTACAAAGGGGGTGAGGAGATATTGAAAAGTTCAAAACACAAGATTTTTTTTTAAAAAAAATATTAATTTACTAAAAGTAAACAACAAAATACATTCTGACATAAGAAAAAATAAAATACACATTTACACTGATGTATAATACACTTATAAAAATACATTGTGAAATACTGATACATTTATAATTAATTTAACAATACTAATTTAAGAACTAGTTTAATAATTACCAGTGACCCCACGCATGGGCTTGTCATATATAAAATTATACACAAATATTATAATTTATCTTGATAATTTGTATGGTTTATAATTAATCTCAAAACTGACGAATAAAAGTTACGTGATTCGCCTCTTAATGCCACCGTTTACGAAGATAGCGCGCATATGAGTTGATTAAAGGGGATGGAGGAAAAAGAATAAATAAGTAAAACCGTCATTGGTATAAGTAAATCCTTACCAAACACTGTCACGTTCCTTTTACTGCATTCCAAATCCTTCGGAATAATTTTATGGATACCAGTGCATAGAAAAGAATGTACTTCGGAAAGACGTATATATACGTCCGGGGCCATTAATGCTTTGGTTGAGCGAGATGTTTAGTTACGCAGGTGGAACTTAAGAGGTTAAAATCATATTGTAGCTTCAGTGTCAAAATATGTAATTGAATTCATTACACTGTTATTTTATGGAGAAGGCATTATAATATTATAAATTCGAGCTTCAGGTGTCATTTACCCTTATATTATATTTAGTATTTGGGATATGTGTATGCATATTGTATACTAACTACCAAAGTTCCGGTCTATTGAAACTATCTGCAGTCGTATTTCGTATTTCTTTCCACTTACATTGAGAAAAAATTTTGACTTACAAAAGGGGAGAAACGACTAAGGAAACTCATTTCGGGAGGCGAGACTTTGTGCAATTGTAGTATTCCTTTAGGGTGTTCAACCCTCGATGTAATTCCACCTATTGGGCAGAGAAAATAGCCTTCGAAATTCATGCTTAGCTTTCATACAATTAGGTTTCAATTTCTACCAAAGGCGCGGTAGCTTGATTGGTAAAGTTACTGTTTTTCATGCCACAGGCCTCGGTTCAAATCACGTGATCGATTTTTTTTTGTTTTAAATTCATTAAATTATTTTTTCAACTAAATAAACTTATTTAAAATTAAGGTATTAAATATTTCAAATGATTATAAAAAAAATGAATTAATAATCTATAATATATAAGATATATGTATTATTTTTATTATATTAATTATAAAATATTTTTTATAAATAATTATTATATTATATTTTGTGTATTATTATAATATTGTATATGTAATACTTTATTTATAATATATATTGTACTTCATATTATAAAAACTATTTGTAATAATTTTTTTATAGAATATGATTGAATATTTATTATAAAATATATTCAATTATATATTTTATATAAAAATAAATTTATGTATTATATATTATAAGAATAATATTAAAAATATTTTACGTAATTGAATATATTATTATTATTTAATATCATATAAAATATTTAATATTTTTTTTAAATAAATTTATTTAATTTTAATAATAATTAAATAAATTTAAAACAAAAAAACCCGATTGCGTGACTCGAACCGAGGCCTGTGGCATGGCAAACCGTTACTTTACCGACCACGCTGATGCGCCGTTGGTAAAAATTGAAACCTAATTGTGTAACAGCTAAGCTTAAATTTCGAAGGCTATTTTCTCTGAATTGACTGTCCATTCGGTGGAATTACATTGAGGGTTGAACACCCTAAAGGAGTACTAAAATTGCACAAAGTCTCGTCCCTGAATGAATTTCCTTAGTCGTGCCCTTCCCTTGTTAGATACATTGATCTGATTGGTGTTGAAGTATTTATAGCTGTGTGATAAATCTTTTGTGTTCTGAATAAGTTTGCAACTTAAAATTTTGAACTTTTACTGCTTAACTTTAGACTTTAACATCGAATTTGTTGATAAACTTATTATTGTTTCCCTGTGTTATTTTGCACGGCGCTGCCTCTTCTGTTTAAGAACGTAAGAATTACATTACATTTCCATAAATTGTTTCCAATTTTTTAATATTTCTTCTATTTGTTGCTTATTTTTTGATACAGTGTATTTTAAACGTTATACCATAATCAGAATTAATTATATTTATCATAAATAATGCCGGACCCCGAGTTAACGAATTCTTTGGAACCGAAGACTGTGTTTGTTAATTCTGGGTTGTTCATTACATCAGGATTCACTCAAAATACGAATTCCTTGCACTTTCTTTTTAGAAGTTCTACAATAAACATCTTCACAAAAAAATCTCAACAGTGTTAGAAATTATACACTTTCTATTCAGCAGCTAAAAATACTAGTAGTGAACTATTACGCACCAGAAGTTTTAAATTCTAACTAATAGATGTTTGACAATCTTTTTGATTCCTGACTCAAAAGTGCTTTTTACTATTTTATGCAAAGAAAAAAATACTGCGTCTTTTGCATAGTACACAATGTAAAGCAATGGAGCATGTAGAAGATTTTATAGGAGTATCATCATCAAATTAAAGATTGTGTGTCTCCGAAAAATATACAATTTCCTTAACTTCAATTGTATAGAGAGGCAGACAACCATCAAATGTAATATAATCGTCAAAATCATAAATATCCTCTGCGTTGTGGGGAGTGGCACGAGATAAGAGAGGGATTTCCTGTTCCATTCAATCATTACTCTCACAGTTACACGGTTACACTCATTACTCATCTACACATATAAAATCTAAGGAAAATCTGCACACTTTCCCATCGGAATATCATGCTCACAAGTAAAGTATTTTTCTTTGTTCAGAACAAAGAAGATATTTTTTTGTTTAGATTCTAGGTAGACTCCTTGTGGGCCAACAAGTATAACACAAGGCTTACAAACGTAAGTCAATACTCAAACAATAGGGGTAGGAAGTTTGAAGTAGAAGGATACAGACACAAATGGGAATCAAAAGGGGAAAAAAGAAACAAGAATGGATGCACAAATACAATAATACAGGACAAAATACAAGATTGCTCACATGCAAAACGGAGACATTCAGTAATTAAAATTATAAAATGGTGAGGGTTTGGGAACACATGTGTGATCAGAATAAGATTTTTAAAATGCAAATACATGAAGCATGCAAACACACAAATATTTATATACATATAATAGTAAAATAAAATGAAAAAATAACGACAGAACTATACAACCGACAAAGCTAAAAGATAGAAACCAGATTCTAAAAAAACATAACTATAAAATAATTGGTGGAAATGAATATTGTACTAGATTTAAATAAACGTAAGTATAACAGGAAATAGAATTAGAACTTTAAAATGGAAGAAACCAAAAGTCTATGGACTAAAATGGAGACCTATTATGATTTAAAAGCTGTTGCTGAATTAGGACCAGCAAAATTAGGGTAGAGTATACTTTACGGATCCACCTTCCCCGTACAGCAGAAATTTTTGACATTATAGAAAAAACAGAGCCATTTTGAAAAGTTAGGCCTAAAACTAACACGTGTATTTTACATCAGACAGTAAAATAAAATTAGAATGTGAAAGGAACGGTTTCTTAGAAATATATGAATATAAAAAATAATTTTGTTAAGAAAAACTAAGCAAAAACTTACATGTAAGAATGCTAACCAAAAGAGAAATTATGTATATATATTTACATGCAAATACACACATATACATACACGTTCAGTAAATGTCACCAAACACACACAAAAAATGTTATTTGAAAAAAAAAATCCAATTCTTTCTGATACATATACTAAAGAAAAAAAATTTCAGCATTTAAAATATTTCGTTAAAATTTGGGGTTTCTTATTCATTAAATAGAGGATTTTGCTTTCGTTTTAATCGGTAAAAGAGAATAATTCATTAAACAGAGGTTCGGTAAATATGGGTCCGGCTGCATATATATAATTTTATCTTTAATGTGCAATTGTCCAATTTATATATGAATGTTTAAAATTATTATACTGACATATTTTACAATATATTTCTGAAGATTGCATAAGTACGCGGTAAATATTCAAAGTAATGGAAGGTCATATTTTATTCTATACAAATATACTCAACACACTAAGTTTTAAATAGAGTAATCGAGGATCACAATAACAGTTTCCGATTCGAAAACTCTTCCGACTTAAGTTATTTAAATGTTTCCCGATATTTCCATAAAGCTATTTCAAGGCCCATGAAGTTCTTCACGGCAAGTAGATTACACTAAGCCTTTTTATGATAGCTTAGGAATTCAATTTTAGAGCTTCTAACACCGTTCGAAAATTCTCTTACTAAAATAGCTTTATATGAGGACGACTAAAATACTCCAAGACGTTCATAAAATTCGATTTATATGTGGATTGCCATAGCGCTTACAGAGAGTATTGAGTAAAAGCCTTTTTTTTATTGAGTGTTCGTTCTCGGAAGGGAAAAAGTAAAGTTTGGAATTTAATTTTAGCTTGGCGTGAATTTATACTTGGTGAACTTTTATTTTCAAACTATTTGGTTTTGTAGAAAAAGTATAGCTCGGTTCTTTTTAAAAAAATAGTTCCTGTATTACAAATTTAATTATGATTTTTAAAGAAATTTAAAGATTTTTTAACTATTTTCAGTTAAAAACATATCTTAAGAAGGAAATCTCTCACTTACTTTGTCTTTATTTGCAAAAGTTTATTTTAGATTAGTATGTCAATTGCTATACTGTTCGAATTAATTGGGACAAATAGTAAGAAAACGATTTTTTCTAAAACCTTAGATTTTAATCATTACATACCTTAAGTAGACAGAAAACCTCTGTATAGTACAAAATATATCCTCCTGTAGCAGAAATGGGCTCTTCAACTCGTCTTGGTTTTGACTTCACTAGTGCAGCGCACATGTTCTAAACTTCATCATCGTAGAACCACACTTGTATAGCACTTCTTATCATTTGTTCTGTTGTCGTGCAACTCATTTTAGCTAAACAATTCTTGAAATATGCCATAAAGTCCCTACAGGATTTAGGTCTGGTGAATTACCAAGCCAATTAAACAATTTTATTTTATTTTCTCGCATAAAAGTCTGGACCAAACTCGAATTGTGACAAGAAGCCAAGTCATGTTGAAATGTTCCCTCAAATGTTTCCATGAATGCAATAATTCGACTGCATAATATTTACATGTATTTGACAAAACTCATCATGGCTTTAAGAGGAACTAAGCTTCTAGGTCCATTTGTTGTGAAAAACCACAAAACATTTGTTTAGAAGAGTATTTTACAGTATGGGGGGTATGATCTGGTAGCAAAGTTTCCTCTTCGTCTTACTGCACCAATTTTGCATCCCTGCACAAGTAAATGTGTTTCATCACTGAAAATCATCTTCTTCTAGTCGTTAACAGTCCAGGATCAGTATTTTTGGTCAATGCTAAATATTTTTTTTTCTGAACTGGAAATAGCTTTTTCCTCGATCTTGTTGCCTTACGGCTAATTTCCAGAAGCTTTTTCCATATATTTAAGGAGCTAACTTCGACACATAATCCAATAAACCCTTCGAAAGTCTTTGCTTGTCTTTCTTGGACTTATTTTGCTATTTTTTTATTAGAATTTTATCAGTTGTTTGAGTAGTTTTCCATTTGAGCAAACATTTTCCTTTTCTTTTTGAAGACGATATTCCGGAATCTTGAAATGTTCTTAAAATTCTTGAAATACTTGAGTTGCCCACATTCCAACTACCATGTCTATTTCTCTCACAGTCATAGAAGAGTGTTCATTAAGAGTGATTTTTAAAATGCTTCCTTGGAGTAATATCTATCTCGGAACAAGTAAAAGTAATGCGTGGCACAAGGAACGCAAAATTATAACCACCTGCTGCCACACTGAAAGGCTCACAACTGGACAATTGATACACCAAAACCAATCACATGAGTAAATTATAGTCAAAGCCGATCAATCACATTACCTCTAGGGCAGATATAACCAATTTGAGGAGGTTTAAGACATCACTGGTAATCACATACCAACTCAGACAAGAAAAAAATGCTTGTCTCCATTAATTGGAACAATATAGTATGAAATATATAAATGTAGTGTATAACAATTTTAAATGATTATAAGATGCTGCAAATGAATTTTGTAATAGTTTTAGGGTTGCATACATATTATAAAAAATAACAGGTATATTGTTGATCATTAAAAATAATTTTTATGGAACTTTTAAACATATTAAGCAGCCACACGATCAAAATAAATGGTGATTAGTTTGGATTCAGATAAAATACGGAAACCTGAAGATATAAAACATTAACCAATCAAAATCGACTTTGAAGATAGAGTAATCAATCACTCATTTTGGAAATTAGAAACGATTAGAAAAGAATTAAGGATAATAAGATTCCATAAAAAAAAATTTCTGATGAAAAAATATTCAATATACAATTTAACCAAAAAAAAAAAATATTTCAAAAAAAATCCTATCTTAGCCAATTTGAAAGGATTTTTGAAATTTTTTTAGAATATAAAAATGCGTTATTGTAAAAAAAAAAATATGTATACTTTGTATACTTTTGAACATATGTGATATATTTGAATTAATTTCAAAATAGTTTTTCTTGTTTTGTTAAAGAAAAAAAATCTAAAATGTTATTTTCAAAAAAGAAAATCTTTTTTTCTTATATCATTTTATTGATTCTATATTAAAAAAATGCAAGAAAAATTAAATTTACTTTAGTTATGTAGACATATTTTCTTGTTATTTAAGAAAATAAAGAATTTTATAACTCTCAAAAAATGTATTTTCAACAAAAAGTTTGAAATAAATTTAGAATCGAACAAATATAAACAAGTCAACCAATTTAAAAACGTATATGAAGGTCTAAATATAAACAGAACATTTCAAATTAAAACTGTTACAATATCGTTTGTATGTTTTCGTTGCTAGGCAACGACACGAAAAAATACAAATATATTTAGGATAATAAGATGTGCATAAAAAAGGAATATTCGTTTGTTTCAAGCATTTTATGAATAAAAGCGAAATATTGAATCAATTTTTGTTTATAATATAAAAATATTTTTTGCCGGCGGGTTAGTAGTTTTCTTTTTCTGCATGAATTTACTTAAATGTATTGTGTTATTTTGAAAGTGTGCTAAGTATGTTATATAAGGAGGTCAATTATAATGGAAAGTAGAAATTTTTAATGCATTATTTTTTATTTTTTGGTCACGTGAGAATAATAACAGTATTTATGTAAGTGAAAGTTTGATAAATTAATTTTTAAATTCTAAAATATTCATCTTTGTGGGAAATAAACTGCATTAATATATAATGTTTCAAAAATTATACTTAATTCGAAAAACGTGCTATTTTGTGTAATTTTCTATACTTTACATTTACTAAGCATAAAATATTCTAGTTAAATAAATTTAAACTGAAATATTAAATAAAATGGTCCTAAATGCTTTATTTCTTACAACACATGTTCATAAATCCTGGATTTATATGAAACATCAATATATCTTTTTAGCATGACTTACTTATTTTTTGCAAAAATATTAATTTGATTAAAACATTCATTCAAAATTCAATTTTTAAAATTCAATTTATTAGATTTTGTTGTTTTCAAAACTAGGAAAGTTAATTTGGAGTATAATATAGCTTTATTTTTATGAAATGTTTTTTTTTAGTCCGTAACTTGAGTAATGTAGTATTTACGAGGGTGAGTCGGAGAAAAAAAATAAATTTCCCCTGTCAAATGTGGTCAGAGTTGTGTATGAAAGTAAAAAAAAAAGAATGAGACATTAAAGAAAAGACATAACTTTGTTTTTCCACATAAGCACCAAGTACATTGAGACATTTGTCATATCACTGATAGCTTCAAAAAGCCCTCCAGGAAACCTCAGGCTCTAATTGGAGAAATTAAACTATGGGTGAACGAAAAAACTACAGTTGAAGGCGCAAGATACCTATGCACCTCTTGGGTCGAGGTCAAAAACGATCAAGCAGGTGGATTTGGCAAAAGCGGCCTGGGTTTCTCAGATCTGGCGTTCTGTTGTTGGATGATAAAAGAGACCACATTCGGCGACGGCAATGCGAAACCATATTACAACTCTTGGTTGTGAGCGCCTACACCATCCACCATACAGTCCTGATCTAGCACCAAGTAAATTTCATCTGTTTCCGGCTTTGAAGAATCATCTCGCCGGAAGGAGCTTCGGAAGCTATGCTGAAGCCAAACAAGCCGTTACACACTTCTTCTGTATGCAAAACCTTGAGTTTTTCCTGGAGGGCTTTTTGAAGCTAATCAAGCGGTATGACAAATGCCTCAAAGTACTTGGTACTTGTGGGGCTTAATTTCTTATCTTTAATATCTCATTCTATGTTTTGACTTTCATACTCAACTCTGACCACAGTCGAAAGGGGAAACTTATTTCCCGACTCCCTCTGGTATGCTGTGTTAAATTCCATGACTGAATAGTATTGTACTGGTTTTTGCATTTTCAAATAAGAAAAATCATTTAAAAAGATTATTCTTGTGCTAAAATTATCCTCTTTTTTTCTTTAAAAAAATATTAAATTTTTTTTCTCATTTTTTAGCCACAGACAACTTTGAAGCAATATCATGCTCTTTTACATCATTTGGTTAACTTATTATAATATAATTTCATATCGCCAAAATACTGTAATATATCAGAAGAATTACTAATAACATCTTTCGTTTTTATTTTCGTGATGTCTCGACCTGCCCCATGCTCAACCATTCTGTTGATGTTTCTAATGCCACTTGTCTGACAGTTTCAGATCGAGGCCCATGAAATTCATCGTGGTAAAGGGCTAGGTGTACGCCTGTCGTCAGCTTTTAGCACCGTGTAGGTGACAGTACGATTTTTGCTCGGTAGAACACGATAAATGGCAACACCATTCGGACCCACTGATTTAACGAGCACGTACTCCGTGTGTACTCGAACGGTATTTGGTGACATCAGACATCGAACCTAGGCCTTCCGGTCTGGCATCCGAGGCTCCAACCACTAGGCTACCGATGACCCTTCAACCTTTCTATGATCCTTAATCGCTAAAATTAACGTAGTCAATTCTAGGTGGCACAAACGGGCAATCTCCATCCCAGATTAATCGAATGAAAAAAATGGGGGAGTTTAATAGCCTACGGACTCAGTGAGCCTCAGCTTAAGAGTGTCCGCAACTATTCTAATCTTTCGATGAGGCCTGGTCATGACTTTTTCGCCACACATTGGCATAAAATAAGGGGGTGTTTAACTATCTTCGAGATATTCACTGCGATGGACGTAGACCTTCTTAAGAATTAAACAGTGTTTGACTATAAAGATGATGAGAACTATCTCCGGAAATCCATTTCTGCAGATAAGTGTATAGTTTAATGCAGTGATTCTGGACCACTGTGGCGCAAGTTCTTGAAGTGTGCCACCAAAATTTTGTTTTCAAACTATTAATTATGTTTTATCCTACGCCCGTCTTCGGCATCTCTACTTTTAGTCGACGAACAGCCCAATAAAATGATGACGAAACATAAAAATAATAAATTTGGCTCTGGAGAGTTGTCTACAAAAAAAACTTTGAAACAATAGGGCAGTGTCTGAGGTGGTCACCATCCATTTCACCCTGGTTGCACAGAGGACACCACGCAGAATCCTTTACTCCAATGCGATGTAAACGCCTTTGCAAGTAGCCATGTCCAGTTAGTAAACGAAAGCACGCAACTCCAACAGATCGAGGCAGGGAACTGGGAACTCTACCACTTTTCTTAAGCAACATATTCCATCTTTTACCTGCAGCTGCTTCACCATACAGGGAGACTCTATTAATTTACAGTTTACTGTAAATGATTCTTTTGATGTTACGCAGAGGCAAGGGAGATCCCTGTTTAGCAAGCCTATCTGCTTTCTCATTTCCAGAAATGTTACAGTGGCTGGGAAATCCACTGAAGGGCAATGCTTTCTCTAGACTTCCCAAGTTCAGCAAATCTCCTTCTACAGGAATTCACTAGAGCGTTTTCATTATATCTTGAGTTTATTAGAGACAAAATGGCAGCTTGCGTATCGATAAAGAATACAATATTATGTTCAGAACAGCTTTCCAATTTATCAATCGTAAATGATATTGCCGCTATTTCACCATCAAAATTGTCACAATACATTCCAACAGGACAACTAATACTAAAAGCACTTGAATTGGCTCCAGCACCAGCATTTTTAATTATTAATTATACTATGAGGGAAAAAATGAAACAATTTGGAACCGAATAATTCGGCTGTTTTATAGAAATAAACTATTTATAAACTTTTTATTGACCATTTGGCAACACTAGAGGAGAGAGTAACTCATCACGTCTCAAATTTAGATATAAAAAAAATCGTTGGAGTTCGTAATCCGTTTGCGATAATGGATACATTTGTGTAAGAACTAATTTTAAATGAAGAGAAAGAACTAATTTTTTGCTATATTATAGTTGAAATTTAAAAATATTTGAAAAAGTCAATTAATTTGTTTTGGATTAAAATTAGAGGCGAATATTCCATAACAGATAAAAAGGCGCAATTACCCCCCCCCCCCCCGTTGTCTAACCTGAGACCCGGCTAAAGGTGTGGGAGAAAGTGAAGAATGATTCGACATAATTTCCAATTATTTGTTTTAGTACTTTCATCGACTCAAAAAAATTAAATGTATCATATTAATTAGGATGTTTCTGATTGGTCAACTGAGGGAAGGAACAAGAGGCGCGTTTTTGGAGAATACATTTAATAAATTAGCCATTTTGTAATAATCAATCTTCTACCTTAATATTGCTTTACACGGTAGATATGTAACTAATTGCCACTTAAACCTCTTTAATACTTTAAATATCAAACGTTTTATAAATGTGACTAATACCTGAACTATATGCAGTCTTCTTATCTATTTAAGGCTAAATTTTTCAATTTCCTTATGAATATCACCTTCCTGTCTTCATTCTCTCCCACGGACTTTCTAACCTTCTTTCGTATTTCTTCTTGTACCTCACTTGCCACCTTTAGTTAACTTTCTAGCTCTCTAGCAAGCGAACCTGAACTATATATAATAAACTTAATTTGCATATCACGTCTTCTTAGGAGAAGATTGTTATTTTTAATAGCCCCAAAGATTACCCAAGAGGGTTAGTGAAAGGACGCGTATAGATCCGTCATAAAGTTTTAAAAACATTGTTACAATTTTCTACATCTTATTTGTGTAAATTCGGATTTTTAGTAATACGAATTATTAAAAAGAAAAAAAGATTGGAACTTTTAAAAGTGGATGACGAAATGGGAGTTGCACTGTTATTTTTCTGGCCCAACATAAAAGAAATTACCAATAATCATCATGCTCAAACTTCGCAAAAAAAAATGTTTTTCTTATAATTAATTTCTAATTAATTACTAGATAAACACTTTGGTGCCTTTGTCGTACGTATAATTGTATTTAACATTGAAAGTTTTTACCATAAATTATTTTACATATTATATTATAGATAAGTAAAATTCTTTTAAACTTATTTTATTATTAATGTGTACAACCAAATTTTGAAATTGTTAAAAGTGTACCACAAAGAAATAAAGGTTGAAAATCACTGGTGTAATGGCCAAACAGTCAAGGCTAGACCTTGGCTAAAGATAGTCGAATCTTCTTGAAATATATATGACTCTTCCACAAATTAATATGTTGTGATAGCTTAGTGGTCAAGGTAACAGACTCGTAGCCGGCATGTCATAAGTTTGAGTCCAGTACCATTAGAAACTCTCCGTATAGGAGAGCGATGCACGTTAAATCTGTCGGGAGCTCAAACATCCTCCCGTTGGTGTGATAGGAGAGGGGGTGTACAGGTGTCGTACTCCGCACTACACCGAGATTCAAATTATGAGGTCCTTTGCCAAAAGTCTTTGAATAACTTAGCAGTGAGTCGTTAACATCCACTCACTCACTCATTCCAAAAATATGGTTCTTATTTAAAAGTTATAACAAGTAATATAAAAAAGTTTTAATCTATTCCTATTTTGAATGATTGAATAGAAAGTATTTGATTAACTCTAAAAAGTCTGAACAAGATATATATATATATATATATATATAAGGAGAGAGTGAACTAATGGTAGAAATTGTGAAAAAAACCTGTGATTTGTCTGCATTGTTGTAACAATGCACACCCGGTTTGGTTAGTACAATTGAAAAACCGGTTTTCGACACCAACTTGTGTCATTGTTTTAACAGTTACATTGTTATAACAACGGAGACAAATCTAAGTTGGTGACAAAAACCGGTATTTAATTTAACTTAATTTAAATTAATTAATGAATTTATATCTGAAAAAACTGTATTAACATCAAGTGTCCTCCACTACAAGTTTTAAAAAAATCTGTTTGAACTTGATTGGAGGAATAGAAAGTATTTTATTAACGATTGAAAATTGGAACCAGATAAATATATACATAAATAAATATGTATGAGAAGAGAGTGATCTAATAGGAATTGAAAAAAGAGCTGCCGGGAGATATATTAATCATCTGTTCAAAATCATGTAGTCTATCGTAGCTCAGAGGTTTTTTAATACGTGTTTGTTGAAAGTGATGTAAAAGAGTACTAACAAACAAGATTAAAAAATTGAAGGTAATTAATGATTGAAGAAATCTAGAACACATTTTTCGTATATGACCTAGAAAAGAAATGCTAGATTTAAAAACTTAATATTAAGGGTCAGCTACAGATTGCAATAGAATAAAAATGTCAATGATTGTAATGGGTCTATCCGCGAGCCTCCTACTAATCCTCTTGGGGAAAATCTATTTCTTTAAATTTTATTCTATGGAAAATTTTCTCTCGAAGATGCGGTTTATGTAAATCAAGACTTATATTTAAGCGTTAACTTTTAGGTTCGAGGGAGAGAGAGGTTAGAAGTTAGTGATTGAGGTAAAGTAGTAGAAAGCTAGTCGAGAGTGCCTCGTCGATTATTTACTTAATATTTAAAATTGATAACTGACGATTTAGTCCATAAGATTTATTTGAATTAGAATAATATTGTCTAGGGAAGTGTCTAATAGCTGAGAACGGAATTACGATTATTTAGAACGTATATTACCAAAACGTTCCTAAAGTAAGTGATTCGATTCAAAATTAAATATTAAATATACTTCGTCTACCTCGCTTTTGCTCCAATACTTAAATATAGGTGCATTTCCTAGCCGGGTTGTTGAGATTATTAAAGGGTTAATGAATTATATTTGTTTTGATTACGGCTGATCTTCGTTCTAACTTCTAAACACTGATGAATGAGGGGAAATCCATATCATGATCTATAAAGACTTCGAACAGCTATTAAAGGTTTAATCAATATATTCGTACCGAGTAAACATAAATATAATAAATATGAAGTGTGATGTTATAAATTAATTAGATTACTAGTAATGTAAATTATGCATTCTTAAAACATATCCATTATTTCTTAAAAATAAAAAAATACATATGAAATTAAATCTTGGAGCTCTAGTGTACAGTAGAATAATAATTTAAGAGTTAATTTTACATATATCCAGAATTTCAAATGTTTCGATTAGGAATTACAAAGCCAGTATACCGAGTTACGGAATACCGGTGTTTTGAGCCATTTGTACAGTTGTAATACGGGTATTCACAAGTTAAAATACTGATTTTTCGGTATTTAGTAGAATTTTTAAAGAATTTTCTCCCCTATATGTTCAGGAATCGCCAATATAACAAAATAGTATGCGTCTTTGTTTTTATGTCTCCTTTACGGGCGAAATTAATTAGACTGTGAATATAGGATTGCATTGTACAATCAAGAGAGATGATAAAATACGTGAATGGCAGGCCAAAACTATCGTATAACAGCTCAGGGTGATACTGCACACGCACAGAATTCGTAATCTGATATCCGTATCTGTAAAAACAAGGTTGTAGTTGTGAAGAAAGCGCGTAATTTTTCAATATTTTTTTTTCAAATTGGTGAGTTTGTTATATTCGCATTGTATCTCCATATCATATTTTATGGTGCAAAATATTATTTAGATCCATTATATATAAGTATACTTATAAATAATAACCCATAATAATGAATAGGAATAAGATAACAAATAAGATTTAAGGTCACACATTTCAAAAATTTGTAATAGTACAACCGACTGAATAGTGATACTTACACTTTTTTTTGTGATTTTAAGAAATAAGATGTTTCTTTACTTTTTTTGTGATTCTTTATATACTGTTATAATTTATAAATTATAATTTATTTTTTGTTATATTTACACTCTCTAATAAAACTGGCAAATAAAGCACCTGCGTTTTCTTTCTTTTTCTAAAATTTCTACTACTGGTATTAAAACCGGTATTAAGATCTAAAAAATACCGAATACCAGTATTGAACTTTTCGTCCGACATATGATTAAACTAGACAGTATTATTTTCTATTTTGTAACTAAACAAGTTTAGACGAAATACAAATTTTTGCAAAAACAATTGATACACATACATAGAGAGAAAACCGAC
This sequence comes from Trichonephila clavata, assembly GCA_019973975.1. Lineage (NCBI taxonomy): Eukaryota > Metazoa > Arthropoda > Arachnida > Araneae > Nephilidae > Trichonephila > Trichonephila clavata. The sequence continues at coordinate 19,226 of BMAO01031017.1, forward strand.
TAAATACATATGATTAATTTTAAATATAAAGACAAACTTTGTTAGAAATAGCTTCGAAAAGGCAATCTATTTTTCCGAGACAACATCCTTGTCAAAACTTTCAATTCTGGCCTATTGTAGGATGAATTACAAAAGTCCATCTCTTGAAAGAGCAAATGGTCTCTTAGGAATCGCATCTCTAGGGATTGCTCTGTTTTGGAACGTGTCGTTTTAAATGGAAACCTAATCCTATCTCCAGTTGTGCTCAGCGAGGAATTATTACGCCCAATACGAGTGAGCTCATCTATTTGGAAGAGGTTGTGAAGTGAAGCGAAGTAATTCGACGTCAGCGTTTGCTTAATAACTGGGCAGTCGCGTTTGTTATTTGATTAATAATATAGATTGAAATTCCATGCGGGTGATCAGGGTTATTAGGTCTGCGAATAAGACCATGTTTGACTTCGCTTTGAGAATTTCGTGTGAGGTTGATTAGATATCTTTAATTTATAATTATTATTCTAATGTTTTGACTAGTTTCAGTATAGAGGAAGTATAATTAAGACGTTGTCCAGTCATTTTTCAATGCTGTCAATAGAACAGTATTAGCTAAAAAAATATTTTAACTTTTTTTATAGAAAAATGTAAGTTTACTTATCATTTCAATGGATTTTTATATATCTGTACATGAATTGACTTAGCAGGACCTTGTTATTAATCAGCATCTAAAGGTATCAGAGTACCCTAAAATTATGAATTTTGACAAAAATTGACAATTATTTTTGATTCTATTTTATACGCTATCTTATTAGCTTCATAAAAATTCCAAGTTTATCATTTTCCGTTCCCTAGAACATAAACTACAAGTGTTTTAGTAAAGGCAGATGTCATTACTTTAAGCAAGATATGCCATACTTTAAAACGCGTTTTACTCGAAATATGTTTTTTTGAAAATTCTCAAATGAGGCCAGCGATTGCTCAAAAAGTTTCGAAAATAAATAACTGAAATTTATTGTGTATGTTGTGTGTAATAGTAGAATTGTTTTAACCTTTAGATTTATGAATCACTGTTTTATTTCAAAATTTACAGTCCATTATGTGAATATAATCACTGTTTTTTAAAGCAATTTCATATAATAACTGAGATAAAGTGCTCTAGTTTTCGTAAAAACGATAAAATATCTCATACGCTGAAAGTCATTTAAAAAATGAATAACATAGCAACACATTAGAATGAAAAAATTAAAAATTTGTTTATAAAACTTTGTTACAGAATGGGCCGCGTTTATGCTACTTTTTGTATATTTTACCTATTTTTTCCCATTTTAGTAATAATAATATATTTTGCTCTTCTTAATTTTAGCATGTTTTTCATAAAATGTTCTAAACAAATCTAAAAATTACAAAAAAATCCCCATATCGCCATATTTTTTTAAAAAAATGTTAACGCAACCAGTCGGATACCTCAAGCAAATATTATAAATACTATATAATCCGATGTATTAAGCACAATGACTTATAATGCACACCTATACATTCATACTGCATTTTATACAGTGTGATTCCTAACCCCTTACTTCTAATCACTAGGTGAAATTTCCCCCTCTACTTCCCGCGCCCGTGATCCGGGCAGAAGTGCTCAAAAGTAACACGCTAAAAAGATTAAAACTATCTATTTTTTATGCTCGGAATCATGTTTATTTCTCACCAGGTAACAGTACCAGTTTATCAGTAACGTGTTTACAGATAGTTATTTTATTTTAAATTAGATGGTATCACAATCAAACATATATATTAGCTACTTGTTTTTGTAACCTTAGTTCGGTTACTTAGTTCCGCTCTTCGTGAATATACGTGGGTTGCGTTCTGTGATAAAAAATATTTAATTTTTAAGGGCGAAATATTTTAATATTATGAGTATTCTTCATGCAATGCCCTTAGGATCGTTAAATTAATTGCATTGCATTTTTAATAAATTTGATTTTACATAGGGTATGCTAACGTGATAACTAACGTTTGCACTGTCTTTTTTATATTATTTTAAATTAACTCTGGGACGTAAAATTTTCCCGTTTTCGAAAACCGGGTGAAGCTGTTCAGAAAGCTGTATTGAAACTTGAAGGTCAGACTGTATAGGCAGTTGAAGCTGCAAAAGAAATCAATCAACTGAAAGGTAATTTGACTCAGAAACACACAATCAGTCTCTTCCATTTACGATCCGTCAATTAATGGTGAAATCAAACGATAATTGTAATTATATAGATGAAGAGTTTGTGAAAAGGACGGGTACAGAATTTTATAAATTAAGCCGTAAATATCTGGAGCAGAGAACTTGCTTTCTTACCAAAGTAATGGAGATATTTTATTGGGCAGATTTAAAAAAAGGTCTCCTCATGGGAAGACGTTCAAAAATTTCTGAATGTATTAATTGAAAAGAAGTATATTGACTGTTATAAAGATACAGAAGTTTTGACGAATTTTCATTAATTTCTAACTACATTACATCACAAAAAGTAACAGAATAAAATGATCTAAATGTTCCACGGAAACTCGTTGGGTGGAAGTATTCAAACACTTTTACGCCAACAATCTACAGCAGAAAACTTTTATTTTTTTTGAATTATTTTATGTTTGCCTGCTACAAATGCTCAGTAGAAAGAGTATTTTCTAATGAACAAATCGTGGACTTCTGAAAAAACCAGTTACTAATTTCAGTTCTAAAGGTGATGTTGATAATATAAGATGAATATAAAAAAAAACGTTCAAGTTTCATTCTTACTTAAAATCTCCACCAGCTATATAAAGCAAATTTGTTCTCTGATAATATAAATATAACTAAACATTTTGGGTATATTTTTTAATTCGTAACTTTTAAGCTAACTTTTTCTGAATAAATAACTTTAAAAAATGGGGTTTTTTTTCATTGTATATATGTTATTTGACCTAAACAAACAATGTCCCGTTTTGAGTCAAAGAATAAATGGTCACGTTAGGTATGCCTAACATGTATGCCACAGGCCCATTATGCATGGCCTAAGATTTAAGCAGCAAAAAATAAATTACGATGAATTACAATTGCAATTATTATATACGTTACATTATACGCAATTACATTTTTTTTTCAAATGGGGCTGCGGATTGGTGATTACCATTGCAGATTGAGTACATTTTCCTGGAGCAGGTATCACTTTTTAGTGTGACACCATAAATGTGGATACCAATTGCCACAATGTTGTTTGACGTCCCATTTTCTACCCAGATGGAGGCACCTGATCTTTGACGAGGTGAATTGTACTAAGAATTTTTATTTTGTCGAAGCCAAACATGCACTCTAGAGATCTTTAACATGCCGCATAATCATACGGCATGGCTGCTGTCGATTTTTACGAACTAGGAAATCAACCGACTTGGGCCAGGGTTGAATCTGAAAACACAGGCTTACAAGGCCAGCGCCTGACCAACTGCGCCACTCAGCTGGCATACAATTACATAATATTATATATGCAGTCGACTCTCGATGATTCGAAGTTGGAGGGACCAATAAAAAACTTCGAATTATCAAGAGGGTAGAAAAAAACTCCCAAAATACTCGAAGAGAATTTGAAACTATGTAACATTTAAATTTGAAACTATGTAATAAAGCAACAATAGAACATATGTATAAAATTATTTTAAAGTAGTTTTTAAAAAGTACATATTATACAATATAAATATTATACAAGAGTTAAAAGTCCTGTATTAAAGAATGCATTCAATACATTCATACACAATCCTACGCATCTCTTCTTCACAATAGTAGACCACCCTTTCTGAACACATGTGTAGAAAGCCCACATGTTAAACGAAAGAGATAGACGGCTGACAACAGGTGCGATTGGTCTATTGTCCAATTGGAGAAGGAAAACAATAAAAGTGTATTTTAGATTGATGAACAGGAAAACACTAAGAAGGGGTAGCAGACAAATGGTCATTAAAGAGGCTACGTTACAGGGGAGACACGCAGAGACAATACAACACAAAACTTGTAATCTCGGACCTGTTTGCTACAGGCTGTACATGATAGTGAGTGTTCAAATTGTCGAGAGTTTTATAAAATAACTTCGAATTATCGCGTATTGTAGTCTGGCCAGCCACAGATTTTACTTCGGATTATTGAGTTGTGCCCAAACGTATTGTTTTAGTTCGAAATATCAAGGTTTTTTCTAGGGACTGAGCATATACTGCGAGTTATAGAGAGGTTCGTATTATCAAAGGTTTGAATTATCGAGAGTTGATTGTATATATATTGCATTATATACAATTAACCCCTTAATTGCCGAGAAAAAGTTACGAAATTCACTCCCCCAGTACCACCATTTTCCCCACAGATGCGCGTTGTTATTCGGTTTATTGTGGGGGGAGGGGAGGGGAAAGGAGAGTTTTTCCACCAAAAAACTGCTTACTTTCACTTTGAAAAAGAAGGGGAATAAAGGATACAATAATAAAATGAAAATAAAATATTTAATCTCTAGTTACAATATAATAAAAAATAAATTTTAACTTATTTGTTATCTGATATATCCTGAAACAGGGTTGAATACATAAACCAGTATCGCATTCATGCAAAATATTAAAAAGCTCCTACTACACATGGAAAGTGAAAATTGCAGCAAATGAAGAACAGAAAATGTCGCATTCAAACAAAACAAAAAAAATACACTGAGCTATGAATTTTATCGTTCCTTGAATAGGCCATTTCAATTTCTTTCCTCGCCTTCGAAATAAGTTAAGTTCATTCCTTCTTCGATATAAGTAAATTCATTAGAAGCACTGTCAATGTTATTTTATTGTATTCCAAAGCCGTGGACTAGTTTTAAACAGAGCAGCACCATACAAAATGCCCTCGTTTAGAAGGACGAGTATACACGTCCGGGGCATTAAACGCACCAGCTCAGCAGGACGTGTATACACGCCCGCGGCACTGAAGTGGTTAAAGTGCTTTTGATTTGGGTATTAATTTTTGTGTAATATTGTTTCTCAAAAAATAAATAACCTTTTTACTGAAAGCGGAGAAAGGAGACTCGACACATTTTTCTTGGAGCCTTTTTTCACTGATTTAAAATAATGGTCAATAATAAATTAAACCATGCAACCGTTTGCTAAAAATCTAAAAATATTACACACCATGCATTCCATCCAATATATATTTTTATTTTTTTTTTTAAACTATCACATTTTCGAACGTCCATCTTCAAACTAAAATAGCTTATTCAAACTTTCAACCATCCAGAGTAATCTCAGCTGTTTACAGAAAAAGTATTCCACACATCCAAATATTTTATTTGGCAGAGTTGAATGAAGAAAACACTTTAAAACTGCAAGCTATTTTTCCATCAGCCAGTTTTGCAATTTTCTTCGGAAAGATGTGAAAATTTTGGGAGTAGCCCTTATTACGAAGCTGTCATAAATGTCGTTTATTTTTGAGAATAGAGGCGAAAAACGGAATCCACTTTCGAAGAACATGTCAATCATTCTCATTTTCTGAATGACGTTTACAATACATTTTCTTCTGAAAGAGAAATGAAGAAATGATTTATGAAGCCAGATGTGTGTGTGTGTATGATGGTTCGTCTTGGCAGACATTATGAAGAAACTAACTTTGTCGCAAGAGGTGTTTTGATTTGGATTAGATTTTAGCCGTGAAGTTTTTATCATTTGATGGCATGTCAGAAAATTATAAAAGTGAAAAAAAATTAGAAGTAATATTTTTAGAACGCATCTCATTGGATATTTATGCAGAATATGAAATAAAAATCAATTTTGTTTATGTAAACATAACAAAAATCTTTATAATTAACTAATTAATTTTATGGTTAAATATTTTAAATACAGATTAATTCAAAAATATTGTGACCAATTTCAGAGCATCCTAAATTTTTATTGAATTGAGTTATTTACATAAAATTTTCAATGTTGTTTCCCTCTTACGTAAACCTTTAGACCAAGCAAAATTAGCATTTTCGACCATTTTTAGGGGTATTTTTTCTACTTTCTCTTTGATTTCTTTTTGAAACACTTAAAGTGTTCTTATTTTACATCTATTTAATTGTTTCTCTTAAGTATCCTCATTAAAAAATAATTGTAAAGAGCACATAAGTAGATGATGCAAACCATTTCTCAGGGAGAAAATTTTTTATTTTGATCTTTTAACCATTTTATAGTAGATTTTGAAATATGTCTTGGTACAGACTCTAGGTGAAAAACAAAGTTTCCTTGAGGGTATAAAGACGTTTACTTTCTTTGATAATGTGCTTCAAAACTTAATCCTGATAGTATTTAGCATCAATTTTAGACTATGGTTCTACAAAAAATGGCTTTAGTGTGCCTTGAGGAAACATTCCATTACATACCACAAAACCTGACGACCAACTTGTTTAGGCAATACAGCAGCGTCTTTGCGACGCATTTCGTAAGAAAAATATTGTATCTTTATTTTGCCAAATGTGGATGAAACAGTGCTTCATCAGTCATTATCCATGTTTTGTATCTACCTTTGCGTAATATTAAAAACAGAGGATAAGAACATTTTTTCCTTTTTCTATGGTATTTGCAGAAATTTGAGGATTTATTCAATTTTTTATAACCAATTTTCTTCATTTGACAACAAATTGTCAATTGCGATACTTATTATTTCTTTGCTAGTGTTCTTTGACGCAGAGGAATTTCTACAGATATAAGTCTTAGCTTTTTTTTTTACCAATGACTCCTTTTGTTAACATTTTTTTCCCAGTAGCTTTTGATTGACAGCCAAACTTTATTTCTTATCAAAGTTCAGATAGTAATCCATCAGAAAAATGTTTTTTCTTACCTTTAAGTGCATTATTTACAAGATAATTCGAATAACCATCCTTCAAAAGTTTAATAGTCTTGCTTTGGGTTTGAAGACATAATTTTGGATCTGAAATTTACTTCCACTAATGAAAATAGTTTAATTGGTAATTTAAACGATTCATTTTTAAAATAAATTTGATAATAAAGCAACTAAAATTTACCATAAATAGAGTTATATGCCTTTAAAGTTCATTACATTAATTATGAATGAACCTCTTAAAAATGAGAGATTTAGAGGATAATCTATAAATGCATTTATGGAATGCAATGCGTAAATGAAATTTAAATATCTATAAACACTACAAGAGTCTAAAATTTTTTGATATATTTGAAAGATTTTCCACTAGTCGGGTTTTTCATTTTTTTCAAGCCCTTAAATATGTAGTATATATACCTGGACCTATACTTAATTAAATACAAGTTGAATATCTTGTAATTAATATGTATTCCCCGATATTTCCAAACTAATTAACTAATTAAAAGTGCAAAAGTTAAGATATCTGTTGGGGAAGAATTTGTCATTTTTGACAAATTTCTACCCTATTGGATCTTCCTCGGTACGAGAGAAAATTGTTTGAGGCAATCGAGAGGTTTCGTAATTTTTCACTGAGTGACACGCGCAATTTTCGAGCTCATTAATTATTAATTAGGAGCTTCGGTCTTGTTTTATGAATATTTACATTTTATAAATTACGTGATGTTTGTTTATTACTACCATTTTTTAAATGCTCCGATCTTCTTTTTCTTCTAAAAGATCGAATTGCTTCATTTCGTAATCTACTTCAATAATGCGTTTTAGTAGTTTTCTGCGAGAGTGATAAAGCAATGAATTAATGACAACCCAGATGATCACAAGCAACGTTTGAAGCAAATAAAACCTTGTAGCTGGAAAAGTCGAGTTGGCAACAATTGTTCTAGTGACGTAATTCAACACAACTCCTCAATCCATGTGGCCAGTTTCGTTTTAATCTATCATGCCAGTTGATAGTACTGCATCATTGAATGAACACGTGCAACTGCATTCTGCCGGAAAAATGTCAATTGAACATCAGGTTTTCCATTGAACATTCAGGTTTGTTTATGACCGAATGATCATGATTGTAAACTCGTGAACGGCGCTCACGAATCGCAGTTGTGACCAGCTTGTCCCATTGAAGACCGGCCGCGTAGAGGAGTTGATGCAGGTTAAATCAATCGAGATTTAAAGTTATTTCGATGGCGCTGCGTGGAAGTTAATGGAGGGGTACCAGCTCAGGTACAGTCTTCTTCACTTTGTTCAAACTTAAGAGGTTTGTCACCAACATCCAGATTGTGATGTTAATTAAATTAAACCAAATCAAGTCATTTGTTTTTACTTAATTTCTAGTACGACATCCATTTAAATTAATCAATCCTCTCCATAAAACCGAAAAATCTGGCGTATAACACGCACTATTAGCATAAAAAACAAGATTGAAATTCACGGGTGGATGTTATACGCCGGGTATAAAAATGAGAGCTTTAAAAAAAGGGAGGGGGGGGGGAAGATGAGCATAGCCAAAAATTAGATTTCTAAATAACCGAATTACCATTTATTTAAAACAAAAATGACATTTTTTATGATATTAAAGGGTTGTTTTTCTATAAGTGTACTATTTTTTTTAAACCTTTGAATAATATCTTGAATAAATGACTTGAAAACATAGTAGCATTGCATATGTACATTTCAAGTTTTCTCGTAAGAAAGGGGATGCGTGTAAAACGGTGAATATACAAAAAAAAATTATATTGAAGCTCTAAAGAAATGATTTCCGAAGTGGTCTATATAGACCCCAGGGGTCTATTACCACCTGCAAAGGGTCCACGTCAGCAAAAATATAATTTAGGGGTCCATGAGGTGTAAGTAATTGTCTATAATAGAGGATGTCATTAAACTATATCGTGACTTTAATTTTAAAAGAAAATGTAATCAAATGGATACCAAATTTTACCTATTTAGCAGATTTATTTACTAAATTTATATAATTAGGTTAATTTTTAATTACAAGATGACAGGAAATTTTATTAAAACAGAACCATTTCAGCGTTTTTAAGAGAGTTAAGCGAAAGACAAATAATACTTGACGTCCCAAATTTTCTCAATTTGTCACACACAATCTGTAAAGAGGTTTTAACCTACGTTCAACATTTAAATTATTTTCTTTCAGATTTTCAAATCAGGTTTGAGAATCCTTTGACTATGGTAATACCACAGTATAGGCAATGAATTCGTACGTTCACATTGAAAAAATATTTACGTTTTCACCTTATAATAGGATTTGATCTTAATATACCCTAATGAAGATCTTAAAGCTTAGAAACGGATTTCGGCTTTAAAAAGGCAAACCTGTTATTTGTCACAAATTATGGAATATCATGAGGAAGCTTGTAATTGATTTTCCTAGTGAGTAGGAGTTTCAGCGTGGTTGCCAATCTCCAAAACAAAGAAAGAAATAAAAACTGGACACTACAAACAGAGGGGATTTAAGGTTAAATCTGAAAAGATGAATACAAATGTTGAAATTTTTTTATTGTAGTTCCAGATTCACCCCTCCCATTAAAATCTTTTGTTTGTTGTTTAGTTATTTTATGCCTTAATTAATTTTTAATTTAATTAATTGACCTGTACTTTTAAATTTTAAACTCTATACTCTTCATTAATTAGAAATTTAATTCTTTTAAAATAGTAGTAGTGCCAGCTAACAAAAAAAATTAAGTATATGAATTTGAAAAAATTCAGTATTAATTATGCCTACCCCTAACCTAAAAACTTGGCAAGGGGTCTATGAGACAAACAAGTTTGGGAACATCTGCTCTATAAAGTATAGGTACGCGTTATACGGCAGATTTTACAGAATATAAAATTTTCAAAAATAATTTCTTAAAAAATCCCTAGAAAAGAATGTTAAATAATATCAAAAGAGAAAGTTATGTTATAACTTGGTTGATTTTTAGAAAACAAAAATAATACATTCAATTTTTTACTGAAATTATATTTATTTTCATAGTACTTGTCAATTCGTGTTGAATTTGTTAAACAATTTTTAGCATAACTTATGAAGCTGACAATTTCTATAATACAGCTTAATTACTCCAAGATATAATCTTAGCCATTGCAACTATTGGGTTTTTTTTTCATAGGAGGGGGGGGGTGATAGAATTTACAACTAAAAGAAATATATTGAACTCTCTGTATTCTACCCGTATTTTCTGTTTTTAAGAAACCATTTGAAGCATTCCTATTTACGACTATTATCAAGTCTACGACATTATACTCGTTAATGTTTCCTTTTTGCTTAAAAATAGCTAAAAATTTCATATTCCATTCCATTCCAAGGTATTGCAGTATTTGATTTTTTATTAATAAACAGTTTTTTTAAAGTATCACGTTGTTGATATGTGTTACAAGGATTATGCTTTAAACAACTCTTACAATTGGATTTTCGAATTGTTTCTTTTTCTACCAACCAAATTCTCTCTAGTAGTTTTCTCGTACACCAAAAGTGAAGAACCTGTAACTTGTTCCTAATATATAGCTGTCACAGGTTCTCTCGTGTTCTGTAAATGTAAATTAAAGCGAATTCTGCTTAGGCGAAATGTGTCACTCACTACTATTGACGTTATGGGGGAAAGACTTCTGTTTTTTACCTCCTTCAGAGAGAGAGAATATGAATGGTTTGTGAAACGTTGGGTGACTAATCGATTTGACTGAACATGTGGAGGAAAAAGATATATTCGGTAGGAGTGTCATTTATTTGCACTATAGTTATGTTTGTGCATTCGGACCCCGATTTAACGAATTCATCGGGGCAAGAACTTTTAATTGTTAAATCGATTAATTGTTCCTCTTATCGGATTCCTAACAAAATACAAATTTTTCGCTCTTACCTTTTGAAATTCTACAATATGCAATTATACAAAAAATATATATTTTATTCAACAGTTAAGTGTTGTTGTGTTGACACTTGTGCCACCTCATCGACTGTAATATCAGATCAAGATCCAAGAAATTCATCCCGACTAGAGACTGGATTTTTACGGCTGTCGTTTAGCCTTAGATTTAAACACCATGCAGGTGACAACACAATTTGGCTCGTTTGCACCCCAATTTTGAGGGAGAACACCCTGGGAGTGGTCAGGGGCCTCTCCCACCTCTCTTCCCTTTCCATCAACCCCATGAAAGGACTTTCAGCTTGGCAGCTATTTAGAAAACCCTATGCCAAGAAGGCACCATACATTTACAGAAATCCATGATTTCACTGGGATTCGAATCCAGGACCTATGGCACCGCAATAAACGTGACTAACCACTATACTGGATGTGAGGCAACAGTTAAAAGTAGTATTACAAGGGGTGATCAAATGAAAAGGTACGAAACGACACGGTGGGTACAAATATAGACTTTATTCAAAATATACACCATAGGCCTGAGCACAACGATCGAGACCCAGTCCTTCGCAGTGTCCTTGAGTACGTCGTCCGAGTTGAAGCGCTTTCCTTTCAGGTGTTTCTTCAGTGGACCAAACACATGGAAATCGCAAGGTGACATGTCCGGACTGTAGGACGGATGGTCCAACGTCTCCCATTGAAACTTGTCCAGTTCTTTTTGTGTGACTCTGGAGACGTGTGGACGCGCGTTATCATGGAGCAGAACCACACCCTCCGTGAGCAGCCCCGGTCTTTTGTTCTTGATGGACCTGCGTAGGCGTCGGAGTGTCTCACAGTACACATCGGAGTTAGTGCTTTTTCTGTGCTCGAGTAATTCTGTGCTCGCATCATTTGGACGCCGCTTTTTATAAGAGCCTTTGCTCTCTCCTGCGCATGCGGGCACCCGCGCATGATCCGATCCCAGTCAGAGTCTCCAATGGCATCCCGAGATGTCTCGCTACATTCTCCCTTGGCGGAATATGCAAATATTTAACTGCTTCATTTTTATGTCGTTTCGTACCTTTTCATTTGATCACCCCTTGTAGTAAATAATTATGCAGGAGTTAGTTAAAAATTTTAAAATACCGACTAACACTTGTTTGAAAATCTTTTTGATTTTTGACTTGAAAGAGTTCTTTTTTCGACTTTGTGTATAGAAGAAAATACTGTGTTAGTTACATTTCTCTGCATAAGGTATATTTTCAGTTTCCAAACAATTTAAAGCACTAGAAAACGAAAAATTCGTTAGTTTTTCGTTATTAATTTCTTCAAAACATTTCGTTGTCAATTTCTGCATCAGAATAGCTATTCATTGGCTCTGACAAATGATCAATTTCCTGAACTTCGGTTGTCCAGATAGCCAATCCGCCATTTAATGTAACATAATCGTTAAAATCTTAAAATGTCCTCCGCTTTCTGGAGTAGGATGAAATAAGAAAAGAGCTTACTGTCCTATTCAAAACTCACACTATAGGCTGCGCTCATGACTCATATGTACCTGTACAGTCTAATAACACTCCGAGTCCTTTCCTGTCCTAATTTTGTGCTCACAAGATAAAAACATTTTCTGTTCTTGACAAAAGAGATGTCATTTGAAAACAGAAATCAATTTTTTCTCATAAAAACTAATAATTTCTTTCCAGTTTGTGGTGACATGCAGGCACCCCTTACATTAATACCTTCTTGTCTATCTGAAAACCCGGCTAGATGTGTTGGAAGAACTAAATGATCGGAAGACATTATTCCAATTCAAACTGATTTATTGATCTTTATCAGATATTATGGACAGACACAACACAATTCTAATTAAGATAAATAAACGAGAGTAGAATGCAGAGGTTAGATATCAATACAAGTGGATAATAATGCAGAATTTCAGCTGAATTTAGGACAGCTTAAACTCGCACAATTACAACTACGCCTCACACTAATAATTAGAAGTTACTTAATCAAAATAACGATACCTGATACTTTAATGCTGCCGATCTTTCAAGGAGACTTTCAGGCACTCAAATTAGCTGGATGAATTAAAGGGGGACTCCACGTTCCGTAATAGTGAATTTCCATACTTTTAATACGCTTCTGTTTGCGCACATCAGAATGTATCAAGCTCGCTTAACTTGTCAAGAACTACGTGTCGACCTCTCGATCTCTTCACTTTTCTTTAATTCACATGACTTCCCACTTCCTCTTCCTTAGCTCACTTCAACTCGCGAAAACCGAATTTATATAATATTCCTTATTTACAAAAATCACGTTGGGCTCTCGATGACGGTTGGTTGAAATAAATAATTTGATTTAAAGATAAAAAGAAGTTATTGAAAAACCGTATAGATCCGTCACAAGTTGTTGAAATAATTCGTTAAATAGGGGATTTTGCCTTCATTTTTATATTGCTTATTTTCTGCGTCCTTTCCTGTCGCACTTTTATGCTCACAAGACAAAAAAATTTCCTGTTTTTGACAAAAGAGATGTCATTTGAAAACAGAAATCAATTTTTTTTCACAAGAACTAATAATTTTTTTCCCAGTTGTTGAAATCGTTTGTTAATTCAGGGTTTCTTATTCGTTAAATAGGGGATATTGCCTTGATTTTTATGTAAGAAAGAAAAAAGTTAGTTAAACAGCGAAATCCGTAAAATGGTGGATCGTTAAATCGGGGTCCGACTATATTTAAAAAAGGATATGACGCACATAAAAGGTCTTTATCTACCAAAAATTTAAATTTTGACCAGGATCACCATATTATGTTCCTTTTTATTAATTTACAATATAGATTTAAAATCGAAATAAATGACCTCAAATGTAAGAAAATATGGGGTATATATAACCTGAAATCTACCATATATTTAAAAACTAACGTTTATTATTTGTATACATTAACAAAGCAATATTTCTTATTATGATTTTTTTAGTATAAAGGGATTTTCATGGGATTTATTTAGTATTTATTATGTTATATTTATTTAATATAAAGTCTTCAAATAGAATGAAGTTAAGCAACTTTTAGGTTTCTCTGTTAATTGCTCTAATCAAAATTTCTGTTAATTGCAACTTTTCATAAAATATAAGCACTGAAAGCTATTTTTGTGTTAACGGAGTTAATATAAATTAATAATAATTATTTATTTGTAGAGCAGTACTTCTTAACTTTCAATATTTGCGACCCAATATTCAATCATAGTTTCCATCACCACCCACCATACAACAACAATGTACTGAATTCAATAATGCTATACTTTGACATTAAAGCTACAATGCGACTTTAACCTCTTAAGTGGCACCTGCTTATATAAACGTCTCGCTCGGACATAGCATTAATTGTCCCAAACGTATATATACGTCTTTCCGAAGTATGACTTTGCTGTGCCCTTCCTTCCATAAAATTACTTCGAAGGCTTTGGAATGCAATAAAAGGACCTTGACAGTGTTTGCGAAGGATTTTCTTATTTCAGATGATTTACTTATTCGTTTTCTTAGCCCCCCCCCCCAATACTTCACATACGCGCGCCTACATGGAAAACGGTGGCATTGGGGAGTGAATGAGTGAATTGCATAACGTTTAAATCGGTACTTAAGGATTAATTATAAACCGTACAAATTATCAAGCTAAGTGTTAATTTTTTGTATATAATTTTATATATGACAAGCTCATCTTCTCTCTCTTAACTTAGTATCGTTAAGTTAGTTGTAAAATACATTGTGCAGTACTAATACATTTATAAGTGCGTTATGTCAGTGTAAATGTGTATTTTTTATATCAGAACGTATTTTCTGTTTATTTTCAGTAAACTGATAATTTTTTAATAATAAGATTTTGTTTTCAACTTAACAATATGCCCTCCCCTTCGTAGAGTTATCACGCCCACCTAGGCGGATGCAGTCCACAATTTGAGAAACGCTGTGGTATACATTCCCCCCCCCCATCTTTGCTTAGTCTTTATGCACCTGAATATCTATGTTGTTACCATAAGACTTCGAATGAAAGTATTCGTCAGACTATTTGTTAAACAGATAAAAATGTAGTGACATCAATGCTACTGATTAAAATAGTTTCGTAAGCTAAAATATAAATCTGATGACACATTGAAAAATATTCTTACAAGGAATTTAGGTCTCATGGGACAAATTTTAAGATGTGGTAGAATCTATACTAACCTAACAAGTGCTTAATTATATCATAAAAACAAAAACTGATTTATTTTTTTTCGTACGAGAACATTTGAAAAGTCCACCATCGCAAAGATCCAGTTGACTCTTATGAAAGTGATCATCGCTCGAATGCTTGTTGTGTCTTCATATGTGAAAAAAATATCTGCCATTTTTAGAAACTCTACGCCAGTCTCTAAATAGACAGTAAAAAAAATAAAAATTATTGTCGATGGACACAATTTTGAAGAATAACTATAAAAAGGTGTTTTAAAGAAGCATTTTTCACAATATCTATTAGTTCACACTCTCCCTATATATATTCAAATTCTCGATCGTTACTAAAATACTTTCTACTCATCTATTCAAGTTCATATATAATTCAATATAATTATATAATTCAATATTCAATATAATTTTAAATATAGTTCAATATAATTTTTTAATTTTGAAGTGGATGACACTTGATGTTAGTAAATTTTTTTCATATATTATTTAAAATAAAAAAATGCATAAATAGTAATAAACGAAAACAATAGTCAAAAAGCGTATGTAGAAAGAAAAATTGTTCGCTGTGTCCCTGTAGTGCAATGAATAGCGTGTTGGACTTTGAATCCAAGGTTCGTGGACTCGAATCTCACCTGGATGGCCTAATTTTTGAGAGAATGTGATTTCTTGTAATGTACTATTTTATTGGAATACTTTAATTTAATTCATTAATAAATAGTAACAAACAAAAAATAGTTTAACAACATAGAAAGGAAAATGAAATATTGCAAGGAAAATCGCTTTTATTTTGTCACTTAATATTGCGATATGTATATACATATTTAAATTAATTGTAACTATTTAATAAAAAGTAACTAAAATAATTTTTTCTTTGTTGGCCTAAGTAGGAATTGACTTAAATTTGTATTATATTTTACTTTTTTTGAGTAACTTTGCGATATTGTTAAAAAAAAATTCTTTCAATAAGATTACCTGTGCTTATTTGGGCCTATTAATTCATTTATAAACAAATTCTGAGAGTTCTCAGAATGTTTAACACATTTTAAATCAAATATTTTAACCGACCATGCATATGCAAAAGGCTTACAAACATTTCCATAATTTTTAATACTCTTTAATCTTTTTACTTCTTAAAGCGGCTCTTGTCGTAAATATTAATGATTACGTAAGATAATTAGCATTCTAAATGTAAATAGATTTATGAAAAGGATTGGTCGAAACGTGTTCTTAACTAATATTTAAGAAAAATATTGGTTTCCCGGGAAATCTTTCTGTAGTTAAGAAATTCTAGATTTAGCGACCATCTCGTTTTCGGAATAACTAGTTTTAATATATGGTTTGTTTATCGATAAAATTGTATGCAAAACCTTTGGAAAAAATTTATTTATTGCATAGAAAGGGAAAATATTTTCTTGGAAAACTTTGTTTAACTATTACTTTTTTACGACTCATAATAGTATAGAAACAATATTGAACGTCCCACGTGTGGGAGCGAGATGTTTGTTTTAAACAAATTTTCTTTCATTTGTGAGTAGTTTTAAGAATGGTACCCAATAAGATATGTGTATATTATTATAGTATTTTAAGTACGGAAAGTAAAATTATTAGGTTGATTTGTGGCTTGCTAACACGTGCAGTATGTCTCTAATGATAAATGTAAAGGAAAATCCTGTTTCAGAATATTTTATTGACTGTATCGCAGTGTGAAATGTGTACAGTTATTCGAATTCCCCAATTGAAATATTTCAAAACTTTTTTTAAACGAACGGATATTATGTAGGTTATTAATTAATTAGCATTATATTACATATTTTATTTCAAGTTAATAAATAGGGAACAATATTAATTCTCTCGGATATAATTATAAATAATTGCTACGTACAAAGATTTGTTTCAGAATGTGTGAAATAAACAAGCTATAAAAATACATGCCATGTACGTGTCCTAAGTGCAAGGTATACAAGACATGTCTATTGATTAACGAGAGTGGCGCTGCTACAAAAGAAGTATGCAGGCTCCAATTGCCAACTACAGACAAAGATGTAGCTTGAAACATTCTGTTTCGAACGCAGTGCTTCTCGTTTCAGTAAACAAATCCGTACAGCCACGGTATTCTTTTGTGTTAGATTTAGTTTTTTGATTCTCCGGGAAAAAGATAAACCTAACAAGAGGGCAACGAACTGTTGGGAAATTTCACATGAAAGTTGAAGAAACCACCACTACTGAAATTTATAATTTATTGAAAGAAGTGTATGACAAAGGAAGTTTATCACGCGCAAAGTTTTAAAATGGCCGAAACGACGTTGAAGATGATTTACACCTGGATCACCCTCCCACACCGAAAACGGATGAGGAAATTGAAACAGTCGGTGATCTGGATCAATTTTTTGATCATCAGTTATGTATTCGTGCAACTTCTGAGATTGTAGAAATTGACAAAAATCCGTATGATAAATTTCATGTAACAATTCTGGCATGCAAAAGTGTCTGACAAAATGGTGTCTAAAATTCTCCCGTTTGAACAACAAGAAGCCGGGAAAAATGTTTGCGCTGAATGTCATTGAAAATGTCCTAAACTTACTGAAAAGGACAATAACATCTGGCGATACGTAGTTTTTTTCTAAAGATCCTGAAAGCCAAGCCATGTACTGGAAGAGCCCATCTTCACCGAGAGCCAAAAAGGCTCGAAAGAGCAAATCAAAATTTAAAATAATGATGATTGTTTTTTCCGATATTCATGGGATTGTACTTTATCTTGTTCTCTGAAGATCAAACACTTGATCTTTATTACTATTTTACCGTTCTTGCTGAGCTAAGTGAAATAATAAAGAAGAGAAACAACCCGATTTCTGGACGGACTAGTCATGGGTTCTTTACCAAGACCATGCTGCGGCTTATTCCGCATTGTGTATCGAGAGTTTTCTTATCAACTACGGCATCCTAGTGTTAAAACATCCATTTTACTCGCCGGATCTATTGTCTTGCGACTTCAATCTATTAGTTAAGATGAAACCTGCATATTAAAAGAAAAATATTTGAATCCGTTGAAGCCGGGAAAGAGAAAATAGCACGCTTCCTGAATGAGCTCCCACAAGACTTCCAGAACTGTTTCAAACAATGAAAGATTCCCATGGACCTTTGCATTGATAGAGAAGAGATGTATATTGAAGGTGAGACTGAGTTAACAGGGGTGAAATAGAAGGGAAAAATTATAACATCAGTCTTTTTATTCAATAGTCCCTCCTTATATTACACACACTGGCCAAAGAATTAGAAAACCAAGATCAATATTTTATTGGGCCACTTTTTACACGAATAACTGTCCTGATTCACTCAAATATGGAGTCTACATGCTTCTGGAGTGTGTTTAAGTCCAGAGAATACCAAGCATTGACTATACAGCTTTTTAGGTCTTGTCAGTTAGATGGAAGAGGACATTGATGTCGGATGTGTCTTTCCACCATATCTCTCGCATTTTCCATGGGGCTAAGATCAGAGAAATCTGGTGTTGGATATCCAGCGAACCAATTTTGAACACTTGGGGCACGATGCATTGTTCCATTATCATCCATGAAGTATCCGTTGTCATTAGGGTAAAACTGCAACATTGCAGGGTGCACTTGATCTGCCAGTATAGCTCAAAATCTCATAGCTGTTTGTTTACTCTAGAGGAACACTAGGGCATCACTTCCATGCCAGCAGAATATTTTCCATGCTATGATACTCCCACCAGAATCTTGTAATGCATGTCGGTTCCTGCTTCCCTCTAATCCTCGTCTAATTTCGGACCGTCTAGATGTGTGGGAAGAACCGAATAATCAGTGAACATGATTCACTCTAATTATTTTACTGTCACAAAATATCAAGCAAGTACAATGGTAATCCAAATAAGAATATCGATCAGTATGCAGAGTGCGAAGGTGAGACCCATTAGCCTGGGGATAATATTACGGACCCTCAACTGATTTCACGATATCCTATACAAGCTCAATTTCAACTCCACTGCGCTCTAAGAACTGATTCTTTAACTTCTATTATTTCTGTACTCTTGTGAAATTCTACTGTTGAGGCTTTGAACGGTAATCTTTAACTGGATTCGATCACCTCCGAGTGATCTCTCTTGGAATTCTTCAATTGATACTTTTATTAACTTAGATTTGCACTCAATAACTTCACCAGCTAACTCTCA